>CAEGAD010015188.1:0-90254 GCA_903067055.1 Poeciliopsis paucimaculata
TACATGACACATAAACAACAAACTGAGAACGTGCCTGGTATGTTAACATATTAAGAGTTATTCAGATAACTATAGCATAAATAACATGCTAACAAGTTTACCAAACCATCCGTGTCGCTCCAAATCACTAAATCTTCATCTGTCGCTTGTAAACAACTCGGCTAACTCCGGACGTAGCTTCTACCGCACACATTATCAACACAGGCCTAGAGCGCCCTCTGGCGGTTTGGTGTGAAAATAACATGTCATATGATATAATAATGTGGTAATAATTTCACACATAAGTCACTCCAGAGTATAAGTCGCACCCCCGGCCAAACTATGAAAAAAACTGCGACTTATAGTCCGGAAAATACGGTAAGTTTATTTTTGGTTTTTGATTCTTTAGTTTTTAGAAAATAAGGACATATCTATGGAGCTAAGTTGGGGCCATAAAGTTTGTTCAAAAAAGAAAAAAACATTGAAACTGAAAAAGATGTTTGAATCTGAAAAAAGAAAACATTTTTAAACATATGCATGGCCCCAATTAGGTTCCATACACGTTGCCCAGTTGGAGTATCTCATACTGGTGAATTAGCAGATCTGACGTCAAAGAAAGCCAGAACCGCGTCGAAGCTTGCAGTCAGTAGGGTTGCGGGCACTAAGCTGACCTGATGTAGTCTCCTGACGGGTCAGTCCTCCTCCCGAAGCCCACGGGACAATAGCAGTGGAAAAACTGCTGGAAGAAGGCGCTGCAGGACAGCCACATCCAGCTGCCGGCGTTCACGCTCCAGTCGGCGTCCAGCAGCAGCTCCTCAAACACCTGCAGGAAAAACAACACACCATCAGTCAGCTTAAACTAAAGCCGGGAAAATTCCTGTTTTAAAGCGGAAAATATTTTTTCCTCCCAAGATTAGGGCTTGTTTGGAGTTGCTTTTGAAACAATCAACATACTGATGCGTAATGACGGCAAAATTAAATGTTTTAATTGTTGACTTTGTGTTTTACACCATAAAAACATTTTGGAATGCCTTGTTGCTGAAATGTGCTACACAAATATGATTTGATAATAAATTAATAACATATGTACTGCGATAACATGATAAGTATCAATAAGTAATACATCAGATGTTATCAATAATTTCATGTACTCCAATCCAGAACAGCACAACATTCTGGGAAATGTAGGCAGAGAAATGGCACTAGCTGCTAAACCTCACATTGCTAGCTAAGAAAAGCTCTGTTGTTACCTAGCAACTCTTATTCTTTGGTTACCTAGCAACAACCTGTTGAGTAACTTGCGCAGCAGCAGTTTAAGGTTTCACTATGATGCCTCATAACTGCTTAAAAATAAATAAACACTGTAGAGTGAAAACTGTGGATAAAACAGAAAAGATCACGCCACCAGTTTGGCACTTTTTCAGATACGTAAAACAAAAAACTAATCAATAATTATCAGTAGTAATAGGAAATGCTTGTACAGAGATATGTTTTCAGCCCCATTCAAGATATAAATCTATAAACAATTTAGTTTCTGTCAAATCTGTCAAGATTACAATTAATTTAGTTGTAGATAACAGCTGCTGTAGGAGACATAGTTTGTTCAAATTTAAACTGTGGCTCTTATACACTTAGAAATATTTTATACTATTTGATGACTATTATGAAGGAGTATTGCTCTACGAACAAACAAGGCAATTGGTCCAGTTTCTGTCGTTTACTAAACTTTTAAGAATTAAAAGTTCTCTAACTTTTAATCTACCTGGCTGGTCTGCAGCGCGCCGCCACAAAGGGCAACACTGAAAAAGGGCAACATTGTTGTGTGTTTCTTCACACGACGTGGCTCGGATTATCTGCGTGTTTCCCTGCTGAAATGCTGTCTTTTCTTGAACTAGAGAGGCCTCTTCGGTCCATGGCAGAGAAGTATGATTTTTATTATAGTTCAGATGAAACAAACACGCTTATTCTGATTTTTAAGTGATCAGTGGTGGTTGATTAGCTACTACCTAATCAACCACCACTCAAGACACCTAATCTGTCAGAGTTCATGTGTGTTGTCGCCTTATTTTAGTGTTAACTCAATGGAAAAAGACCAAACTGTGCAGCAAATCTACATGTTAAGTTTGTCAAAGTCAAGCTAGCATGACTAGCCTATTCCCCACTTCCTCTCTATATACATTTTTTTTAATTAAAACTTTTCACTGACTTGTGAAATGTGATACCCTTGGTTATCAATTTGTCAATGCTGACATTTTGCACAATTGTGTCATTTTCCTGACCACCGATATTTCTGACTCATTGAATTGAAATGACGCATCTGTAGCGCAGGATAGTCAGACCTTCATGCCGCTCTCCCAGCTGATCCACAGGTCGCCTCTGGTGAGGAAGCAGGCCACGGCGTGCCGCGCCCGGTGGTGGATCCAGCCCTCCTGCCTCAGCTGAGTCATGATGGCGTCGATCCAGGGGAAGCCCGTCCGTCCCTCGGCCCACTTGGCCAGCGCCTCTGGGTTCTGGTCCCACGGGATCTATTGGCAAACAGGTAAATAAGCATTAATCTCTGCTGTGGACCTACAGAGTAAACATTAACGCCTGCTCGTACACGTTTCAAGCATTTTCAAGGTACGTTTTCAAACTTTCAGTGTCACATTTTGACAAATGAACTAAGGAAAAAAAAAAAAAAAAAAAAAGACATTTTCTATTCACTATTTTATGCAATAATATATATTTTTTTAAATGGTTGTCTCACACATTTGGCTGTGAACAAAATACTAAAATAACACAAAAAAATGTACATAAGATATGTACATTTTTTATAAGCCAACCTTTATTTTAATTACACAGATCATTAAGTCATAAATAAGAAATATTCATTAAATTGAAACAATACAAACAAATGATGTTAAGGTAAATTACCTTTATGCCCAAATGAAATGTTTAAAATAAAATATGCAAAGAAAGTTGCCCAAAAAAATTCTCAAAGAAATGTTAGCAATTAGCAAATAGAAATAATTTTGGTGATTCCAACTAACCTAAAACATGAGAAGTTTATTCTGACTTAACTTCAATCAGTGATAAAAAAAAATATGTCTTTAATAGGTATATAAAAATGATCTGGTTTCAACTGTAAAGTTTTCAAAATATATGCTTTTAATCAAAACTCTTCAGTTTGAAAATCAAGTACTTTCAAGGATTTGATAGATAAATCAAGCACTTTCCAAACACCAAATTTAAAATTCAAGGATTTCAAACACCTGTACAAACCCGTCTCACGCTCACCTGCACGCAGATGGGGTTTCCCTCCATGCGGTCAAAGTTTGGGTTGTTGGTGGCGGCGGTGTAGAAGAACTCCCTCCATAGGAGCTGGCCGTACAGGGACAGCGGAGGACTGCTCCGCTTACAGAGCTGAGGAGGACAAGAAGAAGAAAACCCAGACGGACAAAGATTCAGTTTGGTTCTGGATCAAAATGGGAATATTCAACCACCTTCATGTCCAAAACTCCTTGAATTCTTACTGCTTAGGTCAAGTTAGGCTGAAGACTTTAAATATTTTTTTAATAAAACATCTAAGAAAATTTAAGACCAGCATCAAAATAAACACAAATTAAACAACCACTGTTGTTTTGTTCAGAATGTTTATTTTACCATTATGAATGTCTCTTTAGTGTAAAAGTTTCCAGAGACGAAGAAAACGAACAAATGGTGGATAACTACAACTGCATAATTTGTTTGTCCACGATATCTCTTCTTTACAAACTACAGTTTGTAACTTTTATAAAAATATGTTGTTGCCAGAAAGGGCATCTGTCTGTAAAACAGTAAAAAACCTAAACAGACATTTCTCACAGTTGTGTTTTGGACAGAAGCTGGTGTGTTTACTGAAGCCAGTCGCTCTCAGTACCTTCATGTAGATCTCTCTGAGGTTGTAGTACAGCAACCTGCAGGACAGGCAGCCGAAGCGCAGGTAGGGGCTGAGGCCTGTGGGGCTGGCGTACAGAGAGCAAGTCTTCACCCGAGTGTTGGCCACCCACACCTGAGGAGACGGACACACAGATGTCCATCAGTCAGGGCAACCACAGATCTGACTCCAATCAGACGCTAAAAGTAGCTTAATTTTTTAAAAGTTATTAATTAAAGCTTAATAAATCTACAGTATTTATACGTTCTTCAGCTTTAGGAGTTTCTGTTTTTCACTAAAACAGAAAAAAGCATTTTCAATATTAGATTAATTTATTGACGTTAAAATTTATAACAGTGACATAAATTGTCACTGTAAATAATCTCACACTGATGATGCTCATTATGTGGAATTTTTATGGAGAACTAATCTTGCCAAACTGGCAAATACATAAAATATAAGATTGTACTTCAGCAGTGGTTTTCCAAGAAGGAGTTACCCAAATTTTGTTCTTATTCCTGAGAACAAAATAAAAGATTTTTTCCCAACAATGAAGAAAAAAAATAAAAAATTTGAAAATTTGACGCTTTTTTAAAATAAATAAATAAATAAATAAATAAGGTTTATGTGAAAAACCATTTTTTCAGTTTTGGCTTTAATGTTTTTTTGTTGTTGTTTTTTTTACACATTTTGTTCCATCAATAAAATAAAATAGAACAAACAAATAATAATACAATAAAAACAAATTTTTTGCTAAAATATTACATTAGTAGCTAATTATTGAAAATTCTTTTCAATTTTAGTTTTTTAAATTACATTTCTTGTCTTCCAAATGATTTTTACGCAATTTTGTAAAAATTGCTTTAAGGTGTGTTCATCTTTATCCTGATTCGATAAGTTATTATTTTCTGAGTTTTTACACAAATCACAAGCAGACGCTTGTGATTTAACCACCAAAACAAGCGTTCTTGTCCTGCCGCTCGGCTCTAGTGTCAGCTTTACGTTTTTGTCCAGGTATCTGCTCAGTCGGTCCAAAGCCTCCGACTCTCCTCCCCGCCACACAGCTGGAGGTAACCCCTCCGTCCTGAAACCTGCACACACATTTAAATCAAATCAAGTTAAAATAGTTGTGTAATAATGCAAAACAAAGCTCTTTAGAAGCCGGGAAGCAAGGATTTGAATGAAAAAAATGGGATGGACTGGAGTTTGACACCCTGCAAGAACCACAGAGCAGAAGCCGTGTTATTTGTTTTAATTTAATGTGGATTAAAACGGCCTGCAGGTGGATCTGGAGATGCTTACCTAGCTCCTCCAGCGAGGGTATACTGTACAGCTGGTCGTGGTTGTCGGAGATTTTGCCGAGGCATCGGTTCATCTGTTGCTGGCTGACGGGAGCCAGAGGTCTCCTAGGCAACTCCAGTCGGCTCACAATGGTCTGAAAGCGCTTAAAGGTCAGAGGCGGGTTGTTGTTGTTCATCTCGATTATCCTGCAGGCATAAAAACAGCAGAGGATGATTACAGCTCTGCTTCATTTAAAGTTGGTTTATTCCAGGAATTCAACCTGGATTATATAGTGTCATTACAGCACTGATGTAATCCCTGCATTTATTTTTGGTCACCTTCCAATTAAAACTACGGAAATCATATTTGTTGAAAAGTAATTTATTTATTGGTAGAATTTAAAAAAAGCTACTTTTTATTAACATTTAGGGAATTTCAGTTCAAAATAGTTTTACTATCTGTGTTCCAAAATAATGGAGCTATGTGATGCTTTAATACATTTCTGATGTGTGCTGTAAAACCATTTCAAAGTTTATGAGACTTTATTTTTAAAACCTAGAACAAAACTTATTAAATAAGGAATTTATTTTGCAGAAGGTCAATTAAATCTGGAATAAAACCCCACACGTTTATAGTTGCCTTTGATACTTTATTAGTAAAACATTAAACAAATGTAATGCATCAGTTTATGACTGCGTGTTCTTTGTATTTTTTATGACGTAAAGCACTTTGTTTTATACAAATAACCTTTTTATTTGTTTCATGCCTTTGTTTAGCATTTTATGGCCAGTTTCAGAGCAGCTCAGCCCTGCGCTTAATGAAGAACCTCAGAGTGAATCAGAACCAATCTGTGTTTTCATCAATCCGTCTGGCTTCTTCAGTTTTAAACGGATCAGCTGCCCTGTGGATTTTTTTAAGTTTCCTTCTTACACAACCTGCTCAAGATCTGCAGCAGGGACGACGTCCCATTGGCTGGGTCCGCTCTGAATGAGCGCATTTTCACAACGCTGGAACGCACAAAGCCCGGCTTCACCCAGCTGGTACACTAACACACAGGCCGGCGGTAATCCGCCGGTTACGCAACGCTGCGCTGGTCATGCAGCAGCGCAGAGAGGCATGAAGAAAGTTCTTCACTGTCGCTCGTTAAAACCCACTTATCCCCGCACATGGGTGCAGTGTGTGACGTGCAGTGGCAGTAGCCGGCCACTGGGGGCTCCACAGAGTCTGACACACTGGAGATTCGGGACGCTTTAAAGTCCTGATTCAGAGAATATTTGACCAAAATTTATTTGTAAACTAAATTTCTAGAAATTTAATTTTTATTAACATCCCAGTTATTTCTGTGTTTCTACCTTATTTTGTATTTATTGAGACATACTTATTATTTTATTCAATTATTTGACTTGACTTTGAAAACTGCCATTTTAACTTTTGTTGTGTTTTCTTTTGTGAACAATGGGAATAAAAGGAGTTCTGATTCTGAATATAGTGTTAAATTACATTAGAGGAAGATACCGGGCCTCATTAAGAATGTCAGATGCAGCCAGAAAGACCCAAAGTTACAGATTTTACCATGATAAACCTTCTCCAATTAATAGATGCACACCGGTTGTAGTTTTCTGGCCGATCGCCAGTCTTTAAATAATCTGAAATTGATTTATTTTATAAATGACACCATCAGGTGTTATAGATAGAGATGCACAGATACAAGATTAATATCTCAGATTGTAATTCCTGAGAATAAGTCCGACAGCACTTGGACTCCTATAAATATTTACTAAAGTTCCTATATGATTAAGAACTCAACAGTTTCTCTCCCAGGTCTGTGATGAAAAGACATGAATATCATCATCAGTTTCTCTAAAACTGATCCATATATTACTTTAGGATACAAGTTATTTTTAGTTTTAACTACCAGAAGAAAAAAAACCCTGACTCAGTTATTAAAGACTCTGCGGAGACAAGAAACTCATTCGATGGGAAATTAAATAATTTCATAGTTTTAATCTTACAGTCCTCCTTTAAATAATTCCCCTTGCTTGTGGAAGCTGAGTCTCACTGTGAATCACAGACCTGTCCAGGTTGTAGAGGGTGTGCGAGTTCCTGACCACCGTCTCCACTCCAAACTCCTGGGCCATCTTGATGATGGCGCCGTCCCTCTCCTTCCCGTAGGGCTCCGGGTCGTATTCGAACGTCAGCCGGGTCACGTTCCATTCCTGCAGTGGGACGAAACAGAAGCAAAGGTTTGTGAAAAGAATAAATAAAACTGAATGAGGAAAGAAAGAAACGCAGGAAAATTAATAAGATTTTTCATAAATATATGTCTGTATGTGTTTATATGGTGTTCATCATTTAGACGAAGACAAAATATTTAGACGAAATCATCTAAAACAAAGATGATTTAGATGAAGAAAGACCAAGATGATAATTCAGATGGAGAGAAATATGGTGGTTTAGATTTAAATGACAAGATGATTTAGATTAAGACAAAGATTATTATTTAGTTGACAAAGAGAAAGATCAAGATGATGGCAAAAAGCAGCAGAAGAGAAAGATCTGAATCACTGTTTTGTTATTAGTTTAATAGGAAAGTAACTAGGAGCACTAACATAAACAGCAGACTTGAGCATTCCCATTTATAAAGCTTGACTAAAAATATAAATCAGGCACATTAAAGCAGAGAAACCTCTAAAACATGTAGGACAGTGTGCCTTGAGGACCAGAGTAGGGTAACACTGTTCTAGTTTTTCCTAATTATACACAACAAACGATCAACATGAACAATGTAGGTCATTGTATTTTGTTTTACTTTTATTGTTTTTTTTCTTGACTGGACAAACTTGCCAGGCCCTGATTTACAGACGCATTTCTACAAAAATAAGATTACAATGGACTTCTGGAATATACGGGGGTTAGGAGTTGCTTAAATCCATGCATACTTCAGACTATATAAAATGCTTATAACATACTATTTTAATAGTTCAAACTCCAAATATACCTTAATATGCGTTAATAAACACAGTAAAAACCGTCTTAGGACAACTGCAGCTAACATTCACAGTCTTCCTTATCTCCAATTGAGGGTTCAACCAATAAGGATTGGCTGCTTTGCAAATGACACCATGCCAAACTGGCATTACACCCAGCTGATGGACTTTTTATGCGGTTTTGTTTTGACATATAATCACTTGACAAGCTCATTAATTTAAGTTTCACCTTAATGGCGAAATTTATGATGGAGCAGTGTCAAGTTATTAAAAATGTACTGATGTGCTACGAAGGTGAGGAGGATGTGATGACACAAACCAAGAGGAGATAACCCAGAAAAATAATGGAAAAAACCATGGCGGGATTTCATAAGTTAATGTACTTCATGGAGCTACAGAAGGTATTTATGTATGAATATCTTTCCATAAATGACGAATCAAGCATTTCACATATTTTACTTCTTCAGCAGCCTCAGAGCTTCCCGTTTCCTAAATAAATTTAAGTTTTAAAATATAAAAAAAACCAAAAAAAAAACAATTTTCTCTTTATTCAGTGAGCATTTAATACAGCTGACACAAAATAATGTGTTTATTTTATTCATTGTATTAGATGAAGCCCTTCATGTTACTGAAAGACGGTCGATACTCTTCAAAACAATAAAAAAAAATTCAGGTTCTTAAGAAAATTGCAGATTATCACTGAATTGTTAGTCGATTAATAAGATCAGTCAAATTTAGATTAATTCATTAATTGATAACTTAATGCAAATGTATTTGCCCTTCACAAGTAAACACTTTGGTGTTTAATCACCACATTCACAGAGATCCTGGTGGAGAACATGACATGTGCAGGAACACCGACCTTAAAGAGCCTCGGGAAGACCTCGGTCGGCTGACCTCTGACAACAAACAGCCTCGAGTTGAGCTTCTTCAGACTGTTGTCCAGGTCCTCCAGAGACTCCAGCAGAAACCTGCACAGAGAAGAAATATCACATGTCAAACAGCTGCAGAGATTCATTCATTATGAAGCTTATTCTGATGTACTCTTTACTGTCTGTATGGATGCTAAAAGCAGGCTTTAAACTCCAGAGATGTATATTCTAATATAATTTAGCCCAGGTTGTAGTTTATGTCCTGAAAACTTGCAATTATCCCTATTGTCTACCTTTTTTCTTCCACTCAACTTTCTATTAATTTATTGAATCACATCCTTGAACCCATGTTAGCTATTTTGTATTTTAAAAAGCTGCTTTAATTAGTCTTCTGCAACATTCAAACGTTTATAAAAACTGAAAATTCCATTTTTAAAACCAGCAACATAACGTTTACTCATCGGCCTTCAACCCAACTGAGACCTGATTTTATTTTATCTTTACTGGTGTTAATTTCATCTCTTTGGTCGAGTTGTTTGATTTTGTTTTGAATTGAGTTTTTGATAAACTGCGTGCTTATCTTTGTCACTTTATTGTTATGCTTTTTTATTTTTTTTATTTATTTTTTTTTTTAACCTTATTACTGATGTTCAGCACTTTGTTTCAGCTGTGGCTGGAGTTAAAGCGCTTTATAAATAAAATTGATTATGATAGTTTTCATTTACTTTACGGCCTAAGCATCAAAATTAGCTAATGGCGTTGAAGTATACCCGTGTGAATGCAATGAACCTACTTACGATTTTCTCTGTTTGATTTGAATAAGGAAGATAAATTAGTTTCTTGATTTTTTTTAGCTGTGCCTGCGAATGAAGATTTGTTTATGTTGCTGTAGAAATGTAACAATCTGACAATGATCTCGAAATTGCCCGAATTCATTAGTTCACATTAAGGATCCCAAATTATTAAATTGCTTTTTTGTAAACGTAAACACTGACGAAATATTTGAGGATCAATTGAAATTGTGACTTTTGTCTATGGAGTTCCTTGTGAGCTAGTTTTAGCTAACAGAGCGGAGGCCAAGGCCTTAACTCTGAGGACTGGACATAAAAACATAAGAACCCTCGACCTGATAAACCCTTCGAACGACATTAATAATGACCTGGAAACAATTCAAAGGAACTGTATGGTTTATGAGATGATGTCAAAAAATGTCAGACCTCCATCTGTTGATCCCGACGTTAGCGGCTCCGGCGAACCAAGGGTCCAGGACATAAACACAGCGCACCGTGTCCGCTCCGCTCAGGGCCTCCTGCAGTGCCGGATTATCATGTAGCCGAAGACCTTTGCGGAACCAGTGCACGGAATTCACCACCATGCTTCCCTCTTATTCCACCATCAGAATAAAATCCAGAAAGTCAGCATTAATCCAGAAAAACTGGGACAAATGAGGACATCAACGGCACTTCAGAAAACTTTACCATAGAGAGAGCGGGCGGGGTTTATTTAACGATGGGCGTGGCTAGTTGTTGGCTTGCTCCCTGATTGGACAGATGGAGAAACGTCAAGATGAATTACAAAACTAGGCCGCTGTGATTGGCTGGATCGACAGATGGTGGAGAAAAGCGGCAAGGTGACAAGCTGTGTCACGTTTCTGTTTGCCTCGGATGTAAGGCTGAGCAGGTAGGGGTGAGATGGAGTGCGGGTTACAGACACATGAAGGCTTTCATTTCAGCTGTGTTCACATTATTATAGGGGCCATGTGATTTATACAGCACAGTTCATAAAGGTAACTGATTCAGTTATATAAATAAATACGTCAAACCTCGGTAAACAAATTTCAGCATCAAATAGCGTGTTTCACATAAAACTAATTTTAATATTAGGCTAAAAAAAACAAGACAAAAATAGTTTTACTCTATTTACAAACAGCCAGTCTACCGGTAATTAAAGTTTCCCTAGCTCAGAGAAAATCAGCAGTAACTATCAAATTATGGATTTTTAGTCCTGATTTGTGCTAAACTGGTGCGCTTGACAGAAGAAAGTCTGTTCTCTCTAAGTCAATTAAAAAATGTTTTACTCATTCCTAAGGAAAATTAAATGTTGTAAATCATATCATCCAAGTTTCTGTAGTCATTGTGAATGATAATTGTGCAGGCAGGAAAAATCTTCAGTAGCAGTCAGTCTTGCAACAAATCTGAAGAGGATTCTGACTGAAAACTGTTGTATGACAACCTCATGACTGTAATGACACACGAGCAGCTCAGTATCTGCCCAGCAATAATGATATTCCATGGTAATATGTCCGGGATGACACCATCACTTATTAGCAAGCTATGCTAATCCATCTCATTTCCTAGTTATTCTTTTGGTCATGCTCTGCATCTAATAATCCTTTTTTTCAACACCTTTATGAGTCATAGTTCAGGCATTATTTGAGCTTTTTGGATGGGAATCAGCTGTTCACAAAACATTGTTGCCACAAGCAACGATTCTCCAAACGTCGCAATGCCTCAACCAAAACAATTATGGACAAAAGGAACAACGCAACAGATCTACTCAAACATCCTGCCACCAAATAATCAGAGTTGTTTCTGACTGTATGCATTATTTGTGAATTGTTGTGCTCAAATCTTTGTTTTGCTCTTATTTTAAAGTTATATTATTAGAGAAGCATCTGTTGCTGCCAGTTTCAAACTGAAATCCTTAATTTTACACTGTCATCCTTCACAGGAGTGCACATCCCAGCATAGTCACCCCAAGATCAGGGCATTCACTGCTCAGAAACAAAAGAGCTCCACCTCCGAGTCTGCAGGCCTCAGCATGTCAAGTATTACAGTTCAGAACAATTAGACCCAAATATAGATTAGTTGAACGTCATCTATAAAAATGTGACAGTGTTTGCAAAGGTACATCTGGATGAACACCTTCCATTCTCAACTTTCATCTCTTCCATCCAGAAGGAAGAGATGAAAGTTGAGAATGGAGGGTGACTCCAGTAGCTGCGTTTCCGTCACAAAAATTTCGCAATTGCGGTGTTTCCCTTAAATAAGAAACACAATTAAAATTAGTTTGTTCATACAAGTCATTGAAACAAATGCTTCCTTCAACTAGTTCCTGTTATCTTCTTTGTCGTTTGCGCCAGTGGATGAAGGGAACCAGGATGGATTCAGATGTAACTTAGTGATATAGATGTTTCGGTGTATAAAAATCCTTATTTAAAATAAAGCTTAGCCTGATAAAACACTGGAGATAAAACCTGAGAGCAGAAGTTTTGAGTACAAGCATTACAAGTTTCAAGACAAGTTTTAAGTCCTTTCAAACTGCAAATGTGTGCTCTCGACTTACGGCAGAAAAATTCCCCCATAGGACCTTTTGAATGAGCTGCATTGAGCAGACTTATGTAAAAAAAAAACATGTTTAGATGGAACATCGTATACCAGTGGTTTCAAATTGCAGTCCTTGAGGGGCAGAATCCTGCAACTTTTAGTCCAACATTTGAATTACATGGGAAAACCGTCACTCTGGTATGCTTTCAAGCTAATAACGGAACCAAGTGTGCTAAAACCAGATCAACTAAACCAGGGATCTGCAACCTGTGGCTCCTGATCCATATGCAGTGTTTTTCCCCCTGTACTGTGGCTCTTAAAAAACAATTAGGACAGGTTTTTGATACCAAGTGGTCTGAGCAAACTTTTTGTAGACAAATTTAATTTTGTAGTGGCGATGGCAAAAGAGGCTCTGAATTGAAAAGGTTTCCAACCCCTAAATTACACATTTACAGAAGCACAAGTTCTGGTTTTATAGCGGCCTAAAGTTCAGTTGTACCTCAAACCTGAGTTTGGATAAGCCTGATGTCTATTGCAGCTGACCTTTTTTCAGTTGTCTTGTCTCATAACGGCAGAGTTTGAGGAAGTTTTATGCAAAAGATTGAGATAAAGCGCATTTCAGTCAACCAAAGCTTAAAATTCATGTTGACACTAGGTGCCATCTTCTGGATAAACTGAAGTTCATTTTGGATGAACAGTTGAAAACCACAGCAGCTTTCAGTTCTGACGGTCTTTCCTCAAAAGGGTTTTGCAAGATTTCAAATTTTTTGCAAAAAAAATCCTGGCAGCACACAGACGAGTTAAAGATTCTTCGAGTTAAAGATTTGATGGGTTATCCTCAAAAGTAACTTTAGGGTCATGCATTTCTGTAACTGGTCCCAAGAAGATGGCGCATAAAAATTTAAGATTTCTTCCAAGTTCAGACATTAGGCACTGAAGTACAGTTGCACAAATATTGTATGGTAGGACACAAGCCAAAGGTCCTAACATGGCTTATAAAAATCCAGTGCAGCTACAAGAGGCCAAGGCCAAAATATGTATTGGACAATGATCACGAGAATGGTTTAAGTTTTTTTTTTTAATGCCTTAAGACCCAAAGCATCGAGTTGTTTCTCCAGACATTTTCTTACAAGTCTTGTTGCAGCAGCTCATCCCTGGAGACAGACAAGAATCAGCATAAGCCAGTACCAGATGAAGAGCACCAGCTCTCCTCTACAAACTGGTGAGGACTGCCGTCACCTGGAGCTGAAACTATTCAGTTTTGTAAGTTTAAGGTTTTCCTTGTTTTGGAGGAGCACAAATGATGCTTCCAATCAGCAGCAGAGAAAGTCACAAAAACCTGCAGATAAAAGTTCAGAACACATTTTAGAGAGGAACCGACTTTAACTAACATCAAGCATAACGCTTATTCACCTCATCTTGATACAGCTGCTGGAGAGACCAAAGGCAATGTGGCTGTACCCAGTTAAGATCCTCTGATAGTGACGCCAACCTACAGCAGCTGCTTTTATATGATCCTCAGAGCAGCTGGAGCTGATTGCTAAATGGGACTAGCTGAGGAACCAGAACCACCAACATGGTGGAGTTCTGGTGCTGGATAACAAATCACTGAGACCGGCTGTTGCAAAGCAGAAATGTACCACAAGTCGTTTGCCAACCACCAGAAGAATGATAGAAAAGTGAATTCTTTAAACTTTTTTACTCAACTACCTAGAGTTGTAGTTGTTAGACAATAGTTAGTGGTCTTTATTCTGTATTATGGAAAGAAAATAAAGGAGTAAATTTCTGCCAAAAAAAAAAACTCAGAAACTTTGAGAATAATCTTAGAAATTTCCTAGAAAAAGCAAGAACATTTCTGAGCACCAAAAGTTTGCAATTTATAAGAAAAACAAATCGGACATTTTGAGATTAATCTCAGAAATTGTCTAGAAAAAACCCTCAAAGAAATTCCCAAGTCTTTCTTCTTACTTTCTTTTTTTTTTTTTTTTTTTTTACATTTGAAACTCCCAAGTTTTCTCATCTTTAATAATTCTTTGAAGAATTTGAATTAAACATTTAATTTTCCTTTGGGATCAATTCATTATTTTTGAATAGTAAGAAACACTTTTTCCCATTGGTACCACACAATTACTCCATTTAATTAAATTAATTTTCATGACTTGTGAGATTTTCAGAAGAATCGTATTATGGTTTAAAAGCTTGACTTTCTTTCTTCTTTAGGAGGAATTTGGATAATTTTTTAAAATAAAAGACATTAGGGTTTAATTTAACCTTTTAGAAGCGATTGATTGAAATCATGTTTTACATTTTAATTCATATAACATATCTATTATGCTGAAATACAAGCTGTTAAACTTCTGTCACCTTGTAAACCAAGGTCACCGGGGTGGCTTTTATGTCTGGGCATCTCTGTGTTCTGCAGATTGGTCACTAGGGGTCAGTGTTGTCAAGCTATTTATTTTTTTCAACTTACAAAAGTCAAAGATCTGAATTGTTTCTTTGTCAAGTTTGATTTCTGCACAATATTCCGTTAATATAGGGATTTGTCAACTTTGCATTTTGCAGTTTACAGATAAAAACTGCTTTGATTTGACTGATACAATAATACTTAAGCAAATACTATCTTCTGTTTTTATGTCTCTTTGGAGTTTATAGGGCCACATGAAAAGCGGTGGAGGACTAGATTTGGCCCCTGGACTATTTTTACTGTGCTGTACGTCTTACTTTTACTTTAGTAATTTTATTTTTCTACCCACTGAATGAAACCCAAACATGTTTTTATCAAAAATTCACCAGGCACAGACACACACCTCCAGTTTTTGTTAAAGTTTCTTATTGAAAGAAAGTAATTTGAAAAACTTTTTTTTGCTTGATTTTGCTATTTGTTGTTATGTATATAACTTTTGTAATTTCCTCCTTAAAATACAAAAATTTCCATTTAACTTTATATTTTGGTCCATCTGATCATGTAATTTTTTAATATTAAACTGTTTATAATTTGATCAGCTACTCAGTATTTGAGTAGACGTTTTACCAAATATTTTTTACTCTTACTTGAGTAATTCTTTGGATGGCTACAAGTAAAAAAATATGTAAAAATACGTTGAAGTAATGATAGTAGACTATGTTAAAATAACCAAATCATAGCTTCCATCCATCCATCCATCCATCCATCCATCCATCCATCCATCCATCCATCCATCCATCCATCCATCCATCCATCCATCTACACCCTTGTCCCTAGTGGGGTTAGGAGGTGCTGGTGCCGATCTCCAGCTGCGTTCCGGGCGAAAGGCAGGGTCACTGCACAGGTCGTCAGTCTGTCGCAGGGCAACACAGAGACAAACAGGACAAACAACAATGCACACACACACACTCTCACACCTAGGGAGAATTTAGAGAGACCAGTTCACATAACAGTCATGTTTTTGGACTGTGGGAGGAAGCCGGAGAACCTGGAGAAAACCCACCATGCACAAGGAGAACATACAAACTCCGTGCAGAAAGATCCCGGGCCGGGAATCAAACCCGGGACCTTCTTGCTGCAAGGCAACAGTGCTCAAATTATAGCAGAGCTACATAATTTATTACACATTAATCATCAACGCAACATCACTTGAGCGTTTTGTATCGTTACTGCATCATGAACACCAACCAAAGCACAAGGCTGCCTTCGCATCCAGGAGAAAAATCCATCATTCTGGTTGTTTTGGTATAATAGAGAGATCATTGCTTCCTGCTCAATCTCAGCAGCAGTTAGGGAAATCTAAGGGGAAGACTCTGCTGATTTGACTTCGCAGCACACAGTCCATCTCTTGGATTTCATGCAAATGTGAAAGAGATCCAGGTAGACCGTGTTTCAGGTGGAACTTCATCATCACCATGAGTCTGGAAACTTCCGTGTCATTATGAAAACAGAATCAACAACGTGTTTCCTACTGCTGGAAGGTTTTTTTAGACTGGTGTATTTGCCCAGTAGTCCTTCAGTAAAGTGCTCTGCAGAGTATTCACTCCTCTTGAACTTTTCTCCATTTTTGTTTCCTGACAACTACAAACTTTAGTGCATTTTAATTAAATTTGATGTCTTAGACCAATTCATAGTGGGGGCAATTGTGAAATGGAAGAAAAAAAAGCATGGTTTTCAAACGGAAATGCTTATAGTGTGGTGTGCATTTGTATTCAATTTCCACAAGTCAATTCCTTATGTAATCACCACACTGCAGGTGTTCCTGGGTGTGTCTTGATCAGCTTTGTGAAACTGGAGACTTACAGTTGAAGCCAGAATTTTAAATACCCCAAATAAAAAGACAATGTTTCCATTATAAAGGTGCACAAATCTTTGTGTATATTCTCCTAATGTAAAAAAAAAAAAAAATACAACTTTACAATTTCTGTGTTTCTATTTAATAAGAAATTAAATTAAAATCACACGTGAGTAAGCTATTGTGAGTAAGTGATAAATCATTAAAAATCATGACATGAGATATGTTCATAATTCAGTCATGGTGCTCGCTCGCATCATCTATCAGCCAATCAGAGTCTTAGCTCCGCCTACTTTGGAGCAGAGTATGTGGCATTTTTGCAAAATTGTAGATTCAACATGTTTGAATGACACACAACTTTTCATGAGCTGTGAGAGAGGAAAAAACAAATACTCATTCTCCTACTACTTCCTGTCCTCTTCTCCATCGTTTCCGGCAGTAGTAACATCCGCTGTTGATGTGATACAGCTGAAAAACCACCTCATTCTAGCAAAAAAACATGTTTTTTTAAATTGACCTGTTTTTATAAAGCAAATTAATTTAATGGTTGATAGAAACAGAGCTACGTTCACCTTTTTCCCACTATTTGAAGTTAAAGTAAACCAAACTTTTCTTACTTTAGGTTAGAACTTCCAACATCATGTCCACAATTATGCAAGTTGTATTTATTAATGTCTTCAGAATCAGAAATACATAGAATTTTTCCAGTTTCTTTAAACAATGAGAGAAAAGCCCAGTTGATGATGTCAAGGCATTGGAAGTTTCTGATGGGTTAACTGACGCATTTGAGTTAATTGGACCTGTGGATGTATTTAAAGGCAGCACCTTTTAATACAACTCTCTGCTTTCTTGTTTGACGCCATTGGAAGGTCAATGGCGTCAAACCATTGCCGTAAAAATCAATGTATACAGCTGGTTTAAAATGCATTGTTTATTTGTAAGGGAAATGAGATGATAGAAAAGACAACGGTAATAATAATAATAATAATACATATACAGGATTCAAAATAATAACTAAAAAATCCACCATTTAAACACAGTGAACCGCTTGTGTTTTCCTTTTTAGACGAACCTGGTCTCTCTTACTGTGTGTCTCTTACTTACACCCTGACTGCCCACTAGTACAATGCAGTTATGTAACCAATCCTTCTCCATAATCCCTCCAACCCCCACTAAACTCTACTCACTTTCTCTAAGGGGTGGTGAGGTGGGGGCTTCTTTATGTCCAGATTGCTATAGTGGAAGCAGCATGACTTGTTAATCTTAATCTCAGCTGACTTTGGTGCTGAATACATCAAAGAGCTTAAATCACATGATTGTAGTAGTATTACGGTCAGAAAATACAATAAAAAAACAGAGAAAATATCATGATTAAACAGCTTATGATGAAATATGAAATTTGCACTTAAATGATAGGAAATGAGTTGGATATGAAGCCTGATGCAAAGTAAATGATGTATGAAGATGAACAAACACTACATGATAGGCTGACAGTGCAAACACAAATACAAGTAAAAACCAATTTCAGAAATGAATATAATAAAACAAAATTAACTGTGACGTAAATTTTATTTCACAGAAACTATAAGAGAGAAGCTAAAGTTTTAATTATAATTGAGTTTCTAACACTAATTTAAAGACAGAATCAGTTTTTTTGGCCAAATTTGTCTGCACAAACAAGGAAAGTAACTTTGGTTTCAAGAGCTCACAGCATCCAGATATTTAGTGTTAATATTTAGACTTTAGAGAATATATATATTTACCTATATATATATAAATATATATATATACATGTGTGTGTGTGTGTGTATTTTTATGTTAATTATGGAAAAGTGATTTCTGCCTGAATTTGCTTTGTTGTAATTATGCTGTTTATTGTTTAAATTCTTTTTATTTCAGTTTTGAAAATACCGGTATTTACACGTAACTTTGTGTCTGTTTTTGTCAGATCATCATTTTAAATCAGATGTTATGATCAGTTACTCAGCCTTTTTACCAAACACCTTTTTTTATTCTTTCTTGAGTTAATTTTTGGATGACTACATTTTGCTTTTACTTAAGTAAAAATATGTTGAAGTAGGGCTACTTTAGCTGAGGACAAGTTTGGGTGCTCTACCCAGCTCTGGTAACCAGAAAATAGGGTTAGTCAGTCAGATTTCAGCTCCTTTTATTTATTTATTTATTTCTAGTTATTATGTGCATCTTTGTTTTTCCATTTTAAATGTCACCCATTTGCCATGCTGGGCTAGCCCCCCTTGTCCCCATCTCCTATCAACGCCCCTGGTGTCAGCGAGATTCGTGCTGCGCTCGCTCCCGACAAAAAAAAAAACTTGAGCACGCGCGCGCCCCGGCTGCTACTAAGCGCCTGGAGTCTGTCTGGGTCGGAGCTCCGATGTGTTCACCGAGTAGACGGAGGGAAGACGACAAACAGGGACCCTGGCTCCGTCTCCTCGCCGTTCACCCGCTCAGTGATCCGTTGTGAGCTGAAGCAGCCGTCTTTCAAAGGTGAGCAGGGGATTTTAGCGAGATCAGCACCGGGTTTTTCAGAGCAGCCTCCTTCGGTGAAAACAACAGCAGACGTTAGCTTCAGCCATTAGCTCCGTGCTAACAGGAGGAGTGGTTATCCCTTTAAAACGGCGCTGTTTACGGTCTGCTGTAGGGTGACAAGCATTTACAAAACATTTGCTGGTGCTAACATTGACTGGAAGATTGTTGAACTTGCTCCCGGTTATTTCCTTTTTTGTCTGGTACGGATTGAGCAAAGAGCTAACGGCTAAGCTGATCCGGGTTTACGGCACGACGGAGGCCTCTGCTGTCTGTAACGGCGAGAGCACCGACAAACCGGGCCGCTCAGGTCTGCAGAAACTGGTCGGGGTGTGGGCTTAAAGCTTCTCTCTAATACTTAACTGGTTTTACTGGGGAGAAGGCGTGGAGTTACGTTCACCCAATCCACGGTGATCGTTGTGGCTGCACTGAGATCCGCGGTGACTCCGTGGGTCTGCAGCTTCTCCTGCATCACCGGGATCAGGTTTACTTACCAAGCACCTGTAGATAGAGATGCTTTTGGCTGTGAGTAGAAAATCAGGTAAGTTGACGTGGTGTTTGGGTTTAAAGGGACTATGATGAGCAAGAACAACCGGTCTGAGGAACCCGTATGGGGACAGTTTCTTCCCAGTTGCATCTGAGCACCTTAAGAGCTAGTTTAGTTCGTCTTTGCATATTTTTTAGTTTTTCAACACAACTGTTTGAATAAAGCATTTATTTCCGCTTCATTCTTGTGCAGGTATTTCTTTGTTGTTTTTATATGTGCATGCTTGTCGTTATACAGTACAATAAGAAAATATTGTCGGTGTAGATGTGAGCGATATAGACTTAAAGTTTTATCACGATATTTTGTGGTACTATCGTGATTAAGAGAAAATCTATAAGAACTATTTACTTCTTTTTTTTTTTAGGTAACTGTAGGACTATGATTGCATGGCATTGCAAATGGAAAAACACAATGATGCTCTTGAACAACATTCCCATGTTTAATACGTTTTTTTAGGACACCAGTCACTACAAACACGTGATTTGTGTCACACTCGCAACTGTATTTCATAAATATTGTCAAGATTTATTACTAATATTTTTTTAGAAAAAATGTCAATAAATGGTAAAGAAATAACATTCCTAACAATACAGACAGTTTTGGGTTTTTAAAAAAAATCATTATTTAGAATTTACAGTGACAACGATAAATCAAAATCGTTATAATGATAATAAATGATAAACGATAATGCCCGCCCACATGTCAGTGCAACAATTCCAAAACTATGGCAAGTTAGATGTTTTGAAAACATAACTTTGACTGCAATGTCAAAATTTATTATGAACTGGAATTTATTTATTATGCACTATTACAAGCCAAATTATACGCCTATTTTGTATGTATTAGTTCAGGTAAGCATTTCAGTGCTTTTAATGCACAATGTGCCTTCATTAACATCAATATTGGTTCCATAATTAAAACTGGGCCGATATAAACAACCAGTGTTTATTTCTATCTTGGTGAGGTATGTGTTTCAGGAGAGGATTGATCAATTGGTATTCGTTTGGTCATGTAGATAACAGTTAAAATGGACATAATGGCAATAATTATAATTTCATATTGGTGGCACTCTGGTTCAGGTACACATCGTAGTTCAGTTATGAATAAAGATGTAATGATTTAGCGGCTTTAACAACGATATCGGCTGATGTTAGGATTTTTTTTTTTTTTTTTTACATATTTTAGTTTGGTAAATAAAACTGTGTTGATATTAACAATGTTTATTTCCATCTTGTTGCTGTTTATGTAATTCTGGAGGGAGAGAGAGGTTGGCTATGCATGTGGTATTTATTTGGTCCTGTGACGGTGATAATATAAGAAGGTGATAATATAAGAAGTTCTTTATTCATTCCACAATTGGGAAATTTGACAGCATGTATATGTTTCTACAGTTTGGGTTAGTATCTTCTGTAATCTTATTGTTGTTGCAGGAAATGGCCTTTCTTAGTTTATAAGCTCCAGTTAACAGTTATTTGATTGCTAAATTATTTGAAGATTATTTAAATAATTGATATGATTCATTGTTTTAGCCCCCCAAAGTAGAGCTTTTACTTTTTAGTAGAGATGCACCGATCTAATATTAATATCTGCCCCAGTCTCGGTATTAAAAAAACCCTCTTGATCAGATGTTGGTGACAATGTGTCCACTTCATAAAGGCAGATCTGTTCAGTCTAATTCTATGCTTTGTGCTCTGAGTGAAATCATGCTTTATTAGATATTTTACATTATATTTATAATTTCTAATTGCACTTTCTGAACAATTTGAAATTTTTGTTGCAGTTTAAAAAAAATTTTTTAATATGTTTGACCAAAGTACTATTGTTTTTGTCAATTTCTTTCTTATTCATTTTACGTTGGCCTTTATATTTTTAATTGGACTGCCTGAACAAATTAAAGTTGTTTTTACATGTTTAATAAAGATTGAGAGGCTGTTGGTGTATTTAAGTGTCGAGAATTATCAAATAAATGTAGAATTCAGTGTCTGTCAAAAAACATTTTAAGTCAATTTAGTGATGCTTTTCTTTATCGGATCGATAACGGCTGATACCAAATCTTAGATATCGGTTTTGGAAGTGAAAAACTGGATTGATACATCCCTAGTTTTTAGGTCCTTTTGTTATAGAAATATTGTTACAATCATGTCTAAGTGTGCTATATATTACAGACTGACAACTGTAAGATGATATATTTTTAATACCTATACCTATATTATAGTGTGCAAGCAGGTGCGTAGATGCATCAGGATTAAGGCCTTTTTTATGTTTTACCCCCCAAAAATACACTTTCTGGGTAATTCCAAGCAGAAACCATACAATAATTTTCCTATCAGACTTAAACATCCCCAGTATAATTAAAATATCGGCATCATGCTTGTAGTTGCAATTAACCTGCATTCATCTGTAGCTCTTTATCTGCTCTGCTGCTCCAACTAACTCATCAACCATTAAAAAACAACAATACAACAAACCTGCTCAGATTCTTTCCAACATTCATGTTTAGTCATTTGACAAATTAACCATTTCAAGAGACTAGGATTAAGATCAGTTTTCCGCAATCTGACATTAAACTACAAATTAAAACTAAAGCCAAACAAATTTGAGGAATAGTTATTGGATTTGCACCAAAAGGCATTATTGCAGGCTGCTAACATCACGAATCAATAGACTATTGATCCTCTTTAAAACCTAATGAGCTTTTGAAAGCCGAATCTGTTCTGTGCAGAGTTTTATTAAGCCAACACAACAAGCAGAAAAGTAGTTTTCAGCTCTTTCAGTTTTCATTCCCATTGGATTCAGTTAATGTGGAATACTGGAAATGATCTCAATCATTATACCATGGCAGTGATATTAAAACCTAATCCTGTTTGGTAATAATATAATGGGTTTTGTGTGTGAAGTGATCTGATTCCAGTCTTCTTTCTTATAGTTTCTGTGAAGTAAAACACATTCCTACATAAAAACCCAAAACATGGAGAAAGTGAGAGGTGCTCCATGGTTTCCTGAGTCCAGGTGCGGCCTGGTTTCTGGAGCAGTCCAGGCCCAGCTGTCGGTTCTTTGTTGTGGTCTGAGGTTTCACGTCGGCATCCATCATTAGGCATATTTTGGGCTGATGGCAGTCCTGGTTGTAAGGCAGTAGGAAACATTTGACGCTGGGATTTGAGTAATCCTCTCAGGGATCAGTTCTGTTCAGAGTTGGTTGGTGTGCAGAACTGCAGCCAAGATGTTTGACATGCTGTGTAACTACAGACATGAAGCTCGGCCTGTGTGGAAGGGTTGACGTGGAGAAACTACATTTATAGCTAACTTTTGATCATTTTTACTAGGCCTGTCGCAATAAATCAATTAATCACATGATTAAGTTTTATAAATGTCTTTTGTTAAACCACTGAAATTTTACATTTTGTGATATTTGAGAATGTGTTCTTACATTATTATTCCATTGAGTAATAATATTATTATTGAATAATATTATTCCATTATTATTGAAAATGGTCTCAAAATGCAGTATTATTGTTTATCCCAATAATATCTGGAACAATGTATCGTCAAAACTTGCTAATTTTTGCTAATTTTTTTAAATGCCTGTCACAATAAACAAATTAAACACCTGATAAACTAAATGAAGCTTAATAATTTCCATTTTCATGATTTATTGTTTTTCTGTTTTCTCTCGTTCTACCAAAAATTGGATGACAAAAGTCTTCACTTTGGTCTAAAATAGCATCTTAATTTCTAAAATTGTCGCAATTTATTGTTATCGTGACATGCTTGCTTGCAAAATGTAACTAAGTGCTTAACTCGTGCTCCAAAGAAAGTTAAAGTGTGCGCTGCTGTTGTGACATGCCGTCTATGAGGGGACAGATTGTGCCGTTTCTCATTTTGATCTTTTTATCTATGACTCAAAGCCACAATGAGTACCTGGTGAGAAATCACTTAATTTGTTCTTTTCTTCTTCTCTTCTAAACGAACTTTAGAAGCCGCCACATTATCGCCCCCTGCATGGTCGAACTTCAAAGTGTGTATTCTGGGGTTAAACTGAGCTAAAACATCACAAATATGGGCACGGCTCACAGAAAGGTACATTCAGACCTTGAACGTGGTTTTAATTCTGTTTTTTTTTTTTTTTTTACTGCGAATTGCCTTCCTTGACTCTCTTCCTCATCAGTAAATGTAATGCCAGCTACTATCTCTGAGTTTGGACAGCAGATGCCAAACCTGAAAGAACTTGAGTTTCTTTTTTTCTTTTTGTGTTGTTTTTTTTTTTAAATTTATCAAAGTTCAAGCTTTTTCCATTTACACTGGTAAAGCACCAACATAAACATAAACCTGGATTAATGAACAGTCAGGAGTTGGTTTGACTGTTGATCACTGTATTTTCAGATAATAAGCAGGTTAACTCTACATGTCACTTTGTTATCTCTTTTAAAGGCCAGATAAAAACAAATCATTTAAGATCAATATGGCACTCATTTCCTTAATGTTTATGTATTGTTGAATGATTTGATGATTGAATTTATTGTCATTTTACTCAGTACAGTTATATTAAGGTAAAAAAGCTTCTCCAAAAACATTGCAGTACAATATAAATAGAATATAAACATAAATATGGCGACATTTACAACATATACTCAAAAATGACCAAATGCAACAATGCACTAATTCACCAACTTTGTTTTATGGTGGTTTTATGTATATGCAAGTTACTTTTGAGTATGTTTGTTCATAGTTCTGTATTGTTGGATCTATAGATATCTCTTTTTTTTTTTTTTTTTTGAAACAGTTTTAGCTTATATCGTAATAACTTTTTAACCTCAGGTTTTATTGTTATGCCCACATCCTGGGTCTCTGATTGCAGAAAACCTTAAACAGACCTTTGTGGAGAGCTAAAACTATTTCCATTGAAGGAGTCTTCCAGCAAGTAGTGGTCAAATTTATTTATTTATTTTTTTCCTAACAAATATTATGCTGTTTTAGGCAACAAGCAGCGGTAGTTTGGGCAGATCAGATCAGCTGATCTCTGATCAAATTGACTTTGGTAAATGACAGTTTACCACAACATCCAGATTGAAATTAAAAATCAATATTTCAGAACCAAAACAAAAATGGCATTCTTGAATTCAGGGAAATATGAGCAGTTTGTGCAGCTTTTTGTGGCTTGTTGACCTACTTAAACACCACGATGTTCAATATCAAAATAAACTGCAGCGAGATGACCAACAGTGAGCTCATGTTGTTCTGATGTTAATCTCCTTCTTCATGACGAGCTTGTTATTTTGGTCTTAAGGTACACAGATTAATCTGAAGCCAAGTGTGTAGATTTAAACATGGTGATCATAGGATCTGGATTTTTGTCCTCGAGAAGTCCAAAGTTGTTCATCAGAACAACTCAGAAAGAACCGGTTTATTGTGCAACTGCCAGAAAGAACCAGTGCTAATGTAGCGCCAGCTCAAATCAAATATCAAACTGCTGCTTTGTAATGTTTTGTAAATAATATCTAACACTTTAATAGAAATACAGGAACCATGGTCTGTTTCAGCACCAATCTACTTTTTTCACTTTTGATACCGATACAGATAATCAGAGGTTTAATATCATCCAATTAAATACAGAAAAGCATTGCTGAACTGACTTAAATGTTATTTTTTTAAATACAGACATAAATGTACTGAATTGCAAATTTGCATCAGCACACTTTAATACACCAATAGCTTCACAAGTTTGGTCAAACATATAAAAACAACTTTAATTTGTTCAGTCAGAACAATCAGGAAAATAAAAGCCAATGTAAAATAAATTAATTCAGAAACTGAAACAATAGGTTGACTACTTTGGTCAAACATGTAAAAATAAATTGCAACAATCCTTCATTCAAGTGGCTCAGAAAGTGCCATTAGGTATTTCAAATATAATGTGAAATAAATAAAGCATGACGTCGCTCAGAGCACAAAGCGTATAATTACAATGAATAGTTTGTTTTTGTTTTCCGATATTGGACCCGATACGGTTATTGATATTAGATTGTTAGATTTTTTTTTTCCAGGTACAGATGTGATAATTAGCTGATTTTCTGGAACATTTGAGTGGATTTAGAGCGCCAAACTCTTGAGTTTGGTCGAATATTTCCAGCTGATGCTCAGATCCAGGATAAGCTTTGAGACTGAATCTGTGATTCTGAAGAAAAACAGAGACTTAAGTCTGACTCCATCACACCAGGGATGTGGATTTTCATGTTATTAGTTTAAATAAACAAAAGAACTTCCGTTTCATTCTGCCTTTATCAGACTTGATTTACAGTTAATTTTTAAGTTCTCCCATTTGTTTCCTGCATCGTATGACCCGGTGAGCAGAAACCTGAATGGGTTTTGACTCATTGTTGCATTCCTGAGAGTTTTACCTTTTTGCTGCTCAGAGGAGGGAACTGCTGCTGCTCTGGCTGGCATTTGTCCTTTCAGTGAACTGTTGAAGGTCAGGACCTGCTCTCGGAGGTCAATTCTTTGGTATGATCGGGAATGTTGATCCGTTTGAGTTTGGATCTTTGAACCGTGAAATGTGTGTTACCCAATTTCTCTTGCATCATCCCTGGAAATCACTCTGATAAAAGTGATTTGTTGTGTTTCATTTAGCTGATGATGTGTAAATTGGTGCACTGATGTGTTCAGGTAATCAAAATTTAAAGGGTGTGTAAAGTTTGTTGAAATTTTATCGAAATATTGAGTAATTCTTTTTTTATTTTTCCATGCTTTATTCTGGATATTTATTATTATTTTTGGATTGGATGGAATAAAACTTTAGTGTCCAATAAGGTGGACATTTTCCTGTGGCTCGACAACCATAAAAAAAGAAAAACTTTCATACACAATAACATCAATTTGTGCATGGAATAACACACTTTGCATGCCATAGGTACATGTTTACATTTAGTTTGGTTAAAAATAGAGATGTGCCAATTGATCGGCCACCGATCATAATCTGCTGATTTCCATGGAAAAGTGTATGATCTGTGATCACCAATCACTCTCTTGTTGACTTTCACCAAAAACGATCATCTTTTGTTTATTTTATTACAGCATTGATGGAGTGAGGCTTTTTTTCTGTACATGGGTCGGGGATTGTCTCTCCTTTGCTCTGCTCTTCCTACCTCATATTACGCCACCATGGTAATGAACTGTCTAGAGGCGTTGCTATTATTTTTTCCTCCTGTGAATAAGATCGGAAAGCAGAATAAAAACACCAACAGAATGCAGGACAAAATCCCTTTATGTTTACTTTAGGAGCTGAATTTGGTTCTCTGCTGTTGCTGAGTCTATTAAGGTGCATTTACACCAGCCCTGTTTAGTTTGCTTTTATTAAATTTTTCTAGAAAATCTGGTTTATTTGGGGGAGGTGTGAATACGGACCAAAAAAAGTGAACTCTGGTCCGCCTAAAAACCTCGGCCTCGGTTTGGTTGAAGTGAACTGGGTTGTGAATGCTGGGCAGACCAGTGATGCTCCAAAACCAGAAAGCGAACTGTAGCGCAAGGCATTCTGGGTAAATGCAACCAAAACAAACAGTGCTAGAGGAAGAACAAAGACAAAAAAGAAATCCTACAACCACTACAATCTGACACTACTCGATTTTTGTTTACATTTTGTGAAGAAGGAAGTTGCGCTCATGTCTTTTCAAGTTTTCGTGTGGTTTCCTTCAGTGGTTCTTTGTGTAGCGCCCCCACGGGCAAGGAGGGGAACAGGGCTTTTGATTGTTTAACACAGGTCAGTGTGAAAACAAGCTGCAGCAACAGAAAATGTAACACTTGTTGCAATTCTGGTCCCCAATTGAGCCGAATCTAACAGACTGTTAGATTATCAATTTTTCCTCTCATCCAAATCCAGTTTGATCCTAAAAGTGTAGTCCTCTCCCTGCCCAAACACTTGACTGTTGGGTTAGTTGGTGTCTGTAAATTGTCCTGTGTGTGTTGACCTCTGATGGACTGGTGACCCGTTCAGAGTGAACCCTGCCTCTCACCCGATGATGGTGCTGCTTGCAATTTGTCTTTCAAAGACGGTGCAGACTCAGATGCTGAAGTGTCTTTACTGTCAGCATCTTCCCTTTTAGTACACCTGCCATCCATGACGTGCAGAAACGGAGATTTGATCCTCAGCGACGGCGCTGCATGCTTGTGTAAATTAAAAGATCAACTACAGGTTGCAACGTTCAGATGAGGAAAACACTCAGAACTCTGAGTGGGAAAACTTGTTTTTTCTTTGTAGTGGTGGGAAAATCTGAAACGGCAGCACAATTCAGATCCATCTTGTGTATGTTTTTTCCCAGAAAGGAAGATTTGAGGAAGGAAATCTTAATAGAATATGTCAAGATTTTCAGCTGTTAGGCTACATTCAGTGACCAGAACTGGGTTCATCTTCACGCAGACAGTTGGTTCTGGGCGATATGCATTTAAATATCACAACATTTTGTGTTATTATTGTGACGACAAGAGTGACAATTAGAATGATTTATTTCTTCTTTTCCAAGCAAGCTTATGGCTGCTACTGCATGACACAACAATTATAGACCAACAAACACAAATGCCTTCCTAAAATAATGACCCAAGTCATTTTTTGCCAAAAATGATTTATTTTCTTTTTGCCACCATCACTTTTGGCAAAAAAATAACTTGGGCCATTATTTTAGGAAGGTGACAATATGCTTTTTTTTAGGACACCAGTCACATAAGGAAGTGTGATAAGTGTCACTAAACTGCACAAACTAATGGCATTTAGTTACATTTCCTTATTTATTGATTTATATCAATACTCTCATTTAACAATTGGTGGAGAAGATAGTAAAACTAACAAGTAGTATAATGGTTATGACATAATGCAAGAACACACTCTCAAAGATCAATGGACATTTAACACTGGAACTGGAAGACATTTTAAATATCCAAATTAAATAAACAGGACAACAGATAAAAACAAAATTGTCCTTAAAAACAGGGCTAGTTGAGACCGAAGACTTTTATCATCCAGATTTTGGTAGAGAAAACAGAAAAACAATAAAACATGCAAATGGAAATTATTGAGTTAATTTTAATTTATTATGTGATTAATGGATTTATTGTGAGGAGGGATTCATTTCTTTCTTTAGGTATGTTTGTGTTGATCTACCCTCTTTTCCAACTACTTACATGTAAAGAATCAGAGCATGTAAAGTAAGAAGTGAAATGTTTACATTAGAGGCATTGATTTATTTTTGCTCTGCAGCACTTGAAGGATTTATTGTTTGTTTTTTTTTGTTTTTTTAAAATCTTTATCAGATGTGGAGATTAGATTTGACCTGTCAGGTATTCCTGTGATATCTTCATTGCTTACGGATGTTTGATGTAATCAAAGCGATTTTCTGGCTTTCGCCGGCTGCTTGCATCCCAGCGTGAGGCCTGTAAGTGAAAGGGACATCAGGCGTCGTTTCATATGGAAATACGAGCTCGTGTTTTACGCGGCTCACCCCGTCGGGTTTGGAGTTTCTCATTCTGAAGCAACAGCTCACGGATGTTTTCATTAGAGTGACAGATTAAAGATGTTTAAAATGTAAATGACCCGTCTTCGTCCCCTCTTCCTTTTTGCAGACTTCCTGGCTGGAGGTGATGAAGTGTTTGGGTCGCTGCTGATGAACTGCCGCCTGGGCCAGATGGCTCATTGTTGTTTCCCCTCGGCCTGCCCCTTTAATGACACACTTCGGGCAGGGGCCAGTTTCACCGCGGCTGCTGCTTTACAGCTCACAGTTGGCATGTGGGACGCAGCGGGGTCTCTTTGTGTCCACGTTTTTCTGCTGCTGTCTGGTCATAATGTGACCAGCTGTAGTGGAACGGGTTGCGAAACAAATCCTGCAGCTCGGATCAAAAATTATGTCGACTTAACACCAGGGCTGGGCAATATGACTTAAAAATAAAATCCATGAGTTTTTTAAAGATGTATTTTATCTATTTTTTTGTCATACTAGATCAAATTTTTGGGTTTTATTTTATTTTTTTCTTCCAAAAAGAAAATTGCAAATGAGCAGAAATTCTTTCAAAAATTGGCTTTTAGTTCCATCCTCCCTTCTATGAGTCGAATTCCAGAAATATATAATTCTTGTTAAATTTCTGTTAGAGGGGCAGTAATATGTAAAATCACATTATAATGTTGTTCCCTTGTCAAAAACCTGCCTGCAGTGTTGCTTTGATTCTTTTCTGCACTTTTGAAAAAAATCTCAATCTCCATGGCAACCATTCAGCTGTGCAAAACGCCTGGTTGGACCTAGCCCCGCTTTCAAGACAAAGGTCCTCCTCCTAGCTGCCGCCTCACAGAGCAGCCCTTCCCTTGCCACTCCCTCACTCAGCTCCTTCAGACTAGCTGGCAGCAATTAGCAAACCCCTGGTGGAACTTAATTAGCTGAGCTTATTAAATGAGCTACTTCTCAGTGAAATGCTGGTAAAAATGTTGTTTAAGGATTAATAGAGGAGCCATGTTGTGATGATTTCCAGAAGTTTGAGTTTCTTAAAGAGACAAAGGCCCAATTTCAAGACAAATTTCTTCTAAGTCATATTAGGTACAGCATTTTTTATAACAATTGAAGCTAACATAGTTACTTGATTATGCTATAAAAAGGTTACTATGTGGCCGGAAAACTCATAACAATGTCTTTAATTGCAAAATTGTTCGTTAGTAGTTTTGGCTTAATTACTGCCCTTTGTTTGTTCTTTCAGCAAATATATTTTGTCAGCATTTCTTAGTTAACGGGGAATAATTACTAACTTAGTTGCCACTTATTTCAATAATTGTTTCATTAATCATCATTTCAGTGCTACTTCAAAATCCTGGTGGTGTAAATTAAGGGAGATTTCTCTCTATTTAAAACTATCTTTGAGAAAATAGAGATTTTTTTTTCTTTCTGGCTTCTGCTTAGTCTGGAGCTGATTGTGGTTTGTTTCATTTTAGTTTGCTGGTTCTGGTTGGCTTGGTTCAGTTCTGTGCGCAGGAATGAGCTTGTGTTGAAATTCCCAGAAAGTAACATGTGCAAATGCCTTTTAACAAAATCCCAGAGGAGTTTTTTTGTTTTGTTTTGTATTTTAGTTGTGATAAGAATACCTCATTTCCCATCTGAGCCAGTTACCGCGGCAAAAGGCAGAAAGAGAAGCGACAGAAAGGAAAAGCAGTGAGAAAGTGAAGCATGGTGTCAGAGAGGGCAGCTGGTGGTAGAGCCTGCAGCGAGACGAAGACTGAAATCTGACACTTGCACAACCAGCATTGGGCGAAGGGAGGGCGGGAGGGAGAAAGTCGGGAGAAAGGGGAAAATATGCAGGATTGAAGCTGACATAACTGTGGAAGGAAGTGCTCAGGAAGGAGAGGAGGGGGAGCCGATAAGACGCGGAGCAGGAATCAGTCGGAGGTTTGGAGTCGTCTCTGTTTGGGTGGCGAGTTGTAAACGGAGGGACAGGGAAGGACGTCAGTGAGCATGCTCCGTTCGGACTGACATTGGATGCCAGCTTACTTTAGCTCTCACACACAAGCAGGCAGCTGCAGGGGCACCTAACTCACCGCAGGGGACAAAAAGATCAGCGCGGGGATAAAAACCAGGAATCTACTGACTTTTCCTTCTTTCTCTCAAACCAGGATTGTTTCACGCTGTGATGTTTATTTTTTTGGAAGATAAAAATCTGTGGAATAGTTCCTGAGGAGAAGATGGTGGAAGTTGGACACGGATAATTGCCATAATGAGTTTTCTCTATTGAAAGTTTTCAAATCTGTGACTTTGTGTCAAAGTCGTTTTCCCATTTAGCTCCACTCATCAGCTGCCGTTTCCAGAAACGATCCAATCAACATACAAAATCTTTGTAACTTTTTATTGTGATTTTCGTCTCTCTCCCCTGGTGTTTTTTTGTTTTTCTCTGGCTGCTACGGATCCCGTTTCTGTTGCATGGACACCGTCTTTGTTTTACTCCAACATTCCCTGGACCGTCGCAAGCTTCCTATACTGGGGAGTGGGAGTAAGAAATATGAGCCTGTGTTTGGGGCAGCAGCGGCAGTGTGTAATGGTTTCTGTGAAAAAGGCCTGAGTAATGTGGCACAGGGGCATGAATGTCTGTGGTGAAATCCAATCCAAGTATTGCTCTGCATTCTCCACCCTGGAATTCCTTCTTCAGACTCTTCCCATGCGTAGCCGCGAGGAACGTCCACTCCGCTAAAGGTGAACGAGCGTGAAAACGCCGGCGCGTGCGCGCGCGCCTTGCTGAGCGAGCCGCCGTGTTTTCGCAGCTGTGCAGCTTGAGGTGGGGTGGGGTGCGGAGTGGCGATTTCCTGCTCGCCTGCATGAATTCGGACTGTGTGCAGAGAGCCGGGATGTGTTCTGGCTGTGGGTGAGAACAGAGGGCCCTTTAAGCGGCGTACATTATGTTTCTGTGTGCGCGCGAACGCAGTCTGATGTTTGGGAGAAAGTGGGCCACGAGTTCGGAACAAAGAACGACATGTTTGTGTCGAACTCCCCCCTCCATCCAGCTCAGTCCATCTTCTGCCTTCATCCATTCTGCTGTCATAATAAACAGTAATTGCACCAACTTTTATAATTATTTAGCAAAAACGGCATAATTCAAAAACAAAAATACTTTATCAATACTAAAAGGAAAATTAAATGTTGTGACTCAGATCAATTCAAAGTCTTCAGAGTTATTATAGACTTTGATAGCTGTTGGCAGAAAAGAGCTCCTGTAGCAGTCCGGATTACAGTGAATTTCTTGAAACCTCTGACTAAAGACACTGATAGTCTCATGAAGAGGATGATCAGGGTTGTCCATAATTTCCTTCATTTTTGTGAAGAATCCTCTTTTGCATCATCATCTCCAGACTCAATTCAGATAACAACATCCTCAGATATTTCAACGCCACATGGGGGATGATTGACAGCGCTAAGGCCCTCCTCCTGGCTGTGATTGGTTGTTTCAAGCACTGGGAGAAGGAAGAAAAGCTCAATGTTTTCAGATTATCTGTCTCAAACCATAGTGTCACAACAAATATGTCGGAAACAATATATTTTTAATTAAAGTTACATAACAGCTTTAATATGGTTCCCACAGTCTGAAAAAGTCTGAAATGGGCTTTTATTCTTTTGCAGTTTTTAATACTGCAAAAGTATTAAAAACTTTTACAGTAAAAACTTTTGCAATTTAAATGAGCAAAAGAATTGCTCATTTAAATTGCTAAATTAAATTAGCAAATTAATTTAAATTAATTTAAAAAATGCTGATTTTCTCCAAATGAAATCTTTTGATACAGATAATTCAGTTAATTTATCAAATTGATTTATTGCCCAGCCTTGGTAATGCCTAATTGTTTTTTTTTCTTTCTTTTTTTTTTATTGAATCAGCATCATTCATCTTATAATTGGCACATCACACATATTTAAAAAAAAAAACATTTATTCACTCTGGAGTAACTGAAGAACAACTGGGACTACTTTGTTTAGATTGAGGTTTCAATAAAATTCCGTCATGTGACGGAGGTAATTTGGGTAATTTGATATCAGTTCCAATAGATCTACATTTTCCTCACTTCTCTGTAATAATGTGATGATATCTGAATTAATCTAGAAGTAAAAAATAGTGAGGTCAGTAGCCAGTTAGATAAAAAAAAGAATAACCTAGTAGTGTCTCTTTCCTGTAGCCTCTTGTAGCGTCATTGCAGTGCAAACAAGAACCTGCTCCATTCAAATGAAGGTTCAGTTTATGTTCCTTTGGTGATTTTGCATCATATTTTCATTAACGAAATGGTCAGCAAGGCAGTTTGGTTTGGGACAACTTTCAGCTCGACTTGCAAGCTTTTCTTAAGTTTTGAAACGCTAGCAAGACATTAAAAACTTGTGGATTAACTACGTTTGTTCATGTTCAAACGTGTAGCGTGTTTAATGTTTCTTTAACATAAACACTGGCCGCCATTTCCTTTTCTTCTGACTAGAGGAGGGATGGGCTACTCCTGTTTGTCCTGTGAAAACATTAGAAATGAAAACACCTGTTTGTTTTGATTTTGAAGTAAATTAGTGTATTTAATAATTTCATATTTTTAGTACTGAAATCTATTTTTTTATATTACCTAGCGCAGCTTAAATTCATGATGCTTCATTTATTTAATCACTGTTGTAATTCAGCCACTTTTTCTTTGATTAGCAGGAGAAACAACCAAACTTCAGCACATTTTCTTTTGTGCTCGTTTCATAACTAAATCACTAAAGTAAAATTAAGTTCACACATATTGGAGGTTTGAATTTAGATGGGGTAAATAAATTTAAATATCCAAGTCAGACTTTAAAGAAAAATTTCTGTCTGTTATAAACAGTGAGGCCTGGGTGGTGCTTCACTGTTCATTAGGGTTTTTATTTTATTTCAAATTTTGCTGAAAATATGTAAAATTAAGTCATAAGACTATAGTTGCAGAATTATGAGAATAAGGTAATGAAATGACTTTATCCTCTTAATATTATTATTCCATCAAAGTATGACTTTATTCTCAAAATATTATGACCTTATGACATTTTAGTGTTTAATATCATTAAAAATGATTATAGTTGAGGTTTATTATTGCAATATTATGACTTTATTCTTGTCGTTTTATTTTATTTTTTTATTAATATACCCCTAACTCTCTGTTGTAGATTACAAAATCAAGTTTAAATTTTCCCTGACAGGCAGGGGAGCTTCTGACACATTTTGTTTTGCGGTTTAAAAGTTGCGATGTTTCACCTTTCTACTGGTTCTGGTCTTGTTTGTGTCTGATGTTGATGCCAAGTTCAGGATTCAGTCTTGCATTGCGAAGCTGTTTGGAAAACAAACATCTGTCCACCTGAGCTTTTTCCTGTTTGCTTCCAAAACAAAATAAAACGTGCTGATGGGGAAACTCGTGGCCTCCGTGTTGACGGTTCACACATAATGACATTTTAGATCTGTTTGAAGTCTTTGAACTTTTATCACTTCAGTGATCTGTAGAAAACAGAAACTACATCTCAGGTGTTGGTGCACAACTGAACTGTAGGAGATATAATCCAGAAAGAAGCGACAGTATAAAAAATTGGAGCGATGTCTAATATCAATATTGTGCCGTGTCCAATAACAATATTTACCTTTATTGTATAGACGTACTCCACATTTTTACTCTGAAAAATATGATCATGCCGCTGGCATTGCCACAATATTGGTCCTAATCAGCAGCTGCTTTTCCATTACAAATGGGCACAAAACTTTGACATTCCACTAATGTTGAGAAACACAATTTCACAGTTGATGTGTTTCCATTAAATAAGAAAAGCAATTAAAATCAGACATCAATAAGTTTGTTTACAAGAAGTCATTAAAAAACATGCTGCGCCATCATCCTTGTACCACTTCCGGTTGTTGTCTTCTTTAGCGTTTCTGCCAGTAGTAACATCCGGTTGTTGATCATATGACTCGTGGTACGAAAAGTGTTTCCATTGCAGTTTTGCAAAACAAAACAACTTAAATACGGTCAAAAAAACCCACCTCATCCCAGCAACAAAACGTTTCATCAAATAATTCAAATTAGTTTTTAAAAATTTTTTTTTTATTTCAACAGGGATTTAGAGTCCCACCTATAAAAACGGTCTGCAACAAAGAATGCGGCAAAAATATCCATGTACTTGTTTTGACATTATTCCCAATTAATATTGGGAATAATGCTGATTATTCCCAATGTTTTATTACTTTATTTGAAAGAAGTTCAACTTACATATTCATCCATACAAATAAACCTCTGTGTGGCAATAGGAAGTTATTTTGAAGCAATCCAATTGGCTGAGACAGGTTTTATCTTTGCGCTACACTGCCCCCTATGGGTTTGGCATGTTTGAAAGGACAACATGTTGAATTTTGCAGCTTCATTTGGATAACACATTTTCTGATATTGTCTGTTTACCATATATTTTTTGTAAACAATACGATGGAGATATTCGGTTTTTTTTTTTATTATTATAAATATCCGTCTCTCAAAAATGTCTAACATTTTTTGTTAACCATACTTGTAGTTTCTTTTGCTGTTTTTGTTCTGTCTGGATTTACGTAGGTGTTAGTAAATCATGCTCCCTCTCAGAGGAGTTCTTATTATGTTAACAAACCGCTCTCTGGTTTAACTGGGCTCCAAAGAGAATCAGAATATTCTGATCCTGCCTCTGCAGGGACCCCAGTTTCAGGATAAGACGGTAGCTGTATTTGCACTATTAAATATGAATGAACAGCAGCAGCCAGCTCAGCAGGACAAGTGATTATGCAGTCTCTCTGCGATATGGGCTACATTAGCAGCAGGTAAGAGCCCTAAATGCATTTATTGAGCATTCTTCAGTCTGCTTAAATGGGCCGAATGGACGGGTTCTTCCTGATATCAGCCAGCCTGTGGAGACAGCAGCCATAGAAAACAAACTGATCCCACCTGAGAGGAAGACGCTGGTAATCAATGGACTTCCTCTCAGCAGCCCAGAAACGGCTCTACTGCTTAGTCAAAAAAAAGCTTAAGAAGTTGAGCAAACAAATTGTAGAATATGGTGAAGTTATCTGATTAGTCATTAGAATAATCTATTACTGAAATGATTAACTGCATCCCCAGTTTCTATTAAAACACCTTTAAAATGTAACAATGGAGACTGAACCTTGCATATTAAACATGAATGTATTGTTTCAGTTTGTCTGGATTAAATGTTGTGGATGGATTATTATTTTCATGGATTACTTTTGAGTAGCCATGACATCCCTACAGTTTTATTTGTTGACCTCCATGTTTTGTGTCTTTCATTACTGAAATACCTGTTTAATTGTTGAGTTGTCAGTTGTTTTTTTTAACCTTTTTATTTATTTTTGTCTTTTCAGAGGTCCCCCCATTTCAAGATCAGAAGAAAGCCGCCTTTGGAAATCTTATGGACGAAGGTGAGTGCATGCAAACAGAAAAGCTGAATCATCACCGCACTTTATGTTTGGAGACATAAATTTGTCCTATTCATTTATTTACAATGTTTCTTGACACTGAGCTGGATATTTTCATCACTCTCTCTATAGAACTGCACTGATATGAAAGTTGGGACTGATATTAAAATCGCTGAAAGGGCTGATATTTACAGATAATATATTTTAATTGCGTTCCAAAAGATAGATTCACATAAGAGTCCTGATTCTCACTTACTACAATGCAGAACTGATTTGAAGTGTCCCAAAATTAAAGAAATAAAACGAATCCACTGTCTGTTTTCCTCCATTTTGTAACTGATGTTTCAGTACGGTACTGAAACGTACGCATGTGTGGAAAACAGAGGAAACTAGAAAAATGAAGGAGAGATTCAACCAACGCTGTCTTCCTTAAGAAAAACATTTGGACTTATTTTGGTTCATTTTCTTGGTTACGATTCTTCACTAAATAACTGCAATGATTGTCTAATTGTTAAAAACCTTTTATATGTAAATGGCAACGCCGTCGTCCATGGAGGAGGCCGCTTGATCGCTTCGTTAAAGGAAAGCAGAGGGAGTGAGTTCATCTTGGCATGGAATATTTAAAACTTAAATGTGAAAAAATAAATATTTTTATTAGAGCCAAACAAATTTCATTGTACAATTCTTATTATCCATATACACTTAATATAATTCTGACAAAATAGTCAATCAAAAAATACAATGCACCAGTTTCGGCCCCTTTTGTTGCTTTTTTAACAAAAAGGAAAAAAAAAGTTAAATTAAAAATAAAACTAGAGAACAAACCCAACCCTCTTCACATGTCAGCTCACCAAATTCAACCAAAACAAAACCAACAAATAAAACTACAAAAAAAACAAATAACATATCAGCTATGTACACCCCTGCATCCAATTACAGCAAAACCTACAAGTCTGAAAACCAGAAAATAAAACATTGCCGCTTTTTGTAAAACCTTTGTGCACATCCTCGTAAAGTGCATTTCATTTTCTCAAGCTTTAAAAAAGCATAATGTCTTTAATCCACAGGGATATTTTATCAGACTTCCAGTGTGACAATAAAAGACCATCTAACAATTAAAGATGTAAAACCAATAATATCCTTTTCAGCAGAAATTACCAAATATAGCAACAAACGGACAAGTTTGCAAATTCAGTTTGAGAACAGAAGAAATAATTGAGAAGTAACTAAACCAAAAATTATGTTATTTAGGACAGAAAAAGAACAAGACCAAGATGACACAGCGCCAAAAAGAAAAGTTAAAACCTGCCTTTGCCTCCCAAAACAAACTGGAGTAGATAATAAGGATCTTTTGCAGACCGATTAAAGCTGAAATCACCGTGAGTAATCATTTTGGATCAAAAAAGATTCCCACCCCTTCTATATTTTAACACAAGCAACCACAAGATTTAAAAAAACATCGGCTGATGCCATCAGTATAATGGCATCAGCCGATGTTACACATCAGTATAATGTGTTACTGATGTCTGATACTGATGTCAATGCGGGTGTGTTGGGCACAATATTGCAGTTGCCATTGCACCGGCAAATGACTATTTAGATGTGAAATATTAAGAAAGATACTATATTTCAAATGCTATTTAATAATACTTTAAGTGGTTGGATCCTAGCTGTGCTTAATGCCCTTGGCTGGTGTTTAGATGTAAAGCTTGAGATCGTAAATCCCAAAGACAGTGGTGTGGCATTGTGTAAAAGAGAAGAGTCAGGAAAATGTGGATTTATGTTTTGAGTCCAGTTTTTTGCGTATTTTAATGTTACAAACCAACGAGAAGCCGGTATTGTTTGGAGTCCACATTGTGAGCAGAGTTGCCCAGGAGCTGCGGAAACTGTAAACTGTGAGTAGAGAAGCCTCCCTGCTAACAACAAAAGAAACTGCAGCCTGCGCTGCTTTAATCTCGGCACCTTGCTGGCACCGCATGGGCCGGCTCAAACAGCCGGGCTATGTTTATCCGCCTGATGGACACGTAGCGGCTTGTAGCCGTCCGACATGCAGAAAAGCAGCTTTCACAGCTTCTGGGATCTGAAATGTTGAAATAATTATTCCAGATATGTCATAAGCTTTTATTTGTGTCCTCAAAGCCCATCAGTCTGGTAGGCCTGTCGCAATAAGCAGTAGATCAGTTAATTGCATGTCAAATTAAAACAAGCTCAATAATTTCTACAGGCATATATTATAATTTTTTCTCTGTTTCTACCAAAACTGGATGATAAAAGTCTCCAGTCTGGTGATTTGGTCTCAACTAAGCCTTTTTTTTGAAGGAGAATTTTGTTTATACAGACTGCATAATTAATTTTATTTATTTTGTTGTTTTATTTTGGATATTTGAAAGTTCCGGTGCTAAATGTTCACTAGATCTTTGATAATGTGTTCCTGCATTGTTATTGTGTCATTACCATTATATCACCTGAAAATGGTCTCAAAACAACAATATTACCGTTTATCGGAATAACTAATGTATCGTCCAGAAGAATTTATCATGACCGGCCTAGACCTGAGTAGAACCACAGTTCTAGTTTTAGAGGGAAAAGCCACAATGGTTTCATCTTCACAGTTAAAATAATCTCAATTCTCTCTGATCTTTGAGGTCGTTAGACAGGAACATGCAGAAAAATCTCCAGTCTGTTCCTGGATCAATGGAGGAAGTCATTGTTGGGTCGTTTTGCTCTCTTTAGTTCATTTCCGCTGTGAAGACGGCACTACCTTGATAGGGAAACAACCACACATGAGCAATAAGAGCAGGTTTAACTGGAAGGTTTCCCATAAGATTTGGAGAATAATCCACCAGAAAATAACTTTGCACCAGTCCGTTGCTCTTTCTTTGTTTTTTCTGCCCTTCTTTGCTCTGCGCTGGTGACATCACAAGCATGGATGGATTGCAGTAACTGTTTACTTATTGTTTAAGTACAATCCATTCAGGCTCTTTGTGCCTATAATATGCAGCAAAAACATCTTAAAAGACAAAAAGGTGGTAAAATCAAAACAAACTGCAACTAAAAAGCATTGCTGCTATTTATTGCCTATCATGGTAAGTAGTTAATCAATTGCATGATAATTTCTGTTGTGGTTTAATATTTTTTGAAGAGCAAAATATGCTCATGGTCAGTTTTATTGATGGTTTTGGTTGTATGGGGTTCATTTTCTTTTTACTGATTGTTTTTAGTTGTTTAATTTTGAACATAATTCTTGTTAGTGCAAATTCACTTCCTCAAAGACTATTATGCCACGATTATTGTATTAGTCAAAAATGGTGTCAAAACATCAACATTATCTCCTTCATTTGAAGGACAACTTATTGATGACAGGCCTACGATTTACAGTACATATGTCAACTCATATTACATCACCATCGCCAACATTTCTACATACATTAATATGCAAGGTTCTACATTCGTTCCTAATTCCAGTTTGGAGTAAACGACTCCTGAAGCTTCCTTGACTCTCCTGTGTCCTTAATTGTTCTTCTCCGCCGCTAATCCTCTCAGCACGACGCTCCTGAAGCTCTCAGCTGTTATTTTCTGCAGTTTCCTTCATGAGAACTGGTTCTAATTAATACACCAATGCCGATAACTGATATTTACCAATATTATATATATATCTCCCACTGTTTCAACAGCATGAACAAGCGACTGCACCGCCGTCATTGCTTCTGGGCTTCTGTTAAAGACTCCACAATCCCGCTCTGCAGGCGGTGCGGTTGCTTTGGCACAGAAAGGAGCAAATCTGTGATTAACTCGATGAATAAAATCTTCTTAAACATTCATTTAGGTACAAGACAAATTACTTTTTCTTTTTTTAAACAAGGTTTCTGTTTTTATTGATTACACATGACTGAAACCAGCAAGCGCTGCCCAGGTTTTGTTGCCAAACGTAAAAAAAAGAAAGAAAAAAAAAAAAGAGATTTCCTTTTCTGCAAAATGTAGTTTCATTCAAATAGCTTCATTAAAATATTGTCTTGTTTTAGTAAATTACTTTTTGAGGAGATAAAAACAACAAATGTCTTAACAAATAGTTTTAAAGAAAACAAGTTTTCTCAACAGTTTTGCACAAAGTTTGGAGACAAAACTACATATAAAATCAGTTACTGGCCATAACAGCAGCATTATTATTGGCTAACGATATCGGCCCAAATTTCCATATCGCTGCATCCTTAGAGCTAACCGTTGCTAAGGCGACAGTTTCAGCTCATCTGCCTGACTTCTCTTGAAAAGCAGAGCTACCAGTATTAAAAAAACACAAAATAGAATAATTTCCTGATCAGTTTCTGCTAAAATACCAGTAAAAATAGTCTTTTTAGTAAGTAACTTTATAATCCTTTGGATGATGAAAGTACGATCAGCACAGAGACTGGAGTTGCGTTGAGTTGGGTAAAAACTACATAGATTTATGCAATTACATTTACTTGAGTATCTGTTGTTTTTTTTTTTTAAAAAGTACTTTTAGGAGTTTTACTTGAGTAATTCTATTAGAAAGTATCTCTATTCTTGAGTAAAATTTCTGTATTTTCTAAAGACTGAATGAAAATCAAACATGTTGTAATCAAAAATCCACCAGACAGAAACAAACCTGCAGTTTATGATAAAAGTTTCATAAGTTTTTTTTATTACAAGAAACTGATTTGGAAAATGTTCGTTTGCCTGATTTTATTTTTTGTTATTTATATAAATTATTGTAATTTTCATCCTTAAAAAAAAATCCAAATTTCCACCTAAGTTTATATATTGAATACTCTTTTACTCAACCAATTTCTTGGATGGCTATATTTTACTTTAGTAAAAGCATGCTGCTCTTACTTGAGGACATTTTGTGTTGCTCTGCCTGCGTCTGGCTGCTTGCGTCTCCGTTGCAGACTTGGTGCACGCAGGCCTCTCTGAATGTCCTGAACTAATTTGGTCTGTGCTGCTGTTAGCATGTTAAGAGCGGCTAATAATAGCTGCCGCTAAGGCTGCAGCTCCGTCATGGCAGATGTTTACAGGCATTTTCTTCCTCTGCAGCTGCTAACAACCTGCACATCTGCATCCCCGTCTGCACACCTACCAGCTGCTTGTGTTGTGCTGGTCATTGTCGTCACTATTTCTTGTTGTAGGATCATCTCGAAAGTTTCTAAATTGCAACAAAAATAAATGGATATTTCTTAATTCTTATATTTTTATAAATCCTGCAGCTCCTACAAACCAAAGATCAGAGCTCAGGAGCTGCTGTTGTTGGTTAACACATGTGCAGAATTAAATATTTAACAGCTTTCCTCAGATTCTGTGTACATATTGTTCCTCCCTCTCCCCACCTGAATCTCTTCTCCTCCCACGCACGATGCCATCACTTCTCCACCGTCTGACTCCTGCACATCATTAGGGCTGGAAACGAGAGCAGAGCGCGTCAGGTGGTAAAATGGGTGGGAAATCTGATCTCCCACCCATTTTACAGTTTGGAGATGTTTTTTTGTCTAAACAATGCAAGCTGCTGCTGTTGTCATCCATCATTAGCATGAAAAGCTAGCAGGTACATTTCAGTTTTGGCTTTCAAACACAAAGTAACGTGATCAGCTGTAGTTATTTCACAAACTGTGTAAATGGTTTACAGCAGCAGCTCCTTTGATATATTCTGATATTTAAGGATTGTTTTTTTGTTTTTAACTCAGAACTAATTAGTTTTAAGCGAAATGATTCATGACAAAATAATGGATAATAAAATGAATGACACTAAAAATTTTGTTTAATTAAAACATAACAAATAATAAAATAATAGGACTCCAAATAAAAATATTTAATGATGTTTTATTTCTTTCTCATTTTATTATTTTTTATCTTCTATGTTCTTACTCTATGTACTATTTTTATTTTGTTTAATTATTCATTAGTTTATTACTCCTCCATCCAAATGCAAATGACAATTTTAATCAATGAGAATAAGTTTCAGATAAAATAATTAGAAATTCAATTAAAATTTTAGTATTTTTACTACTGTTTTATTAATTTATATAATTTTTTCGCTTTATTACGGCTTTATATTATTAATGTTATTGTTTATTCCATCCAAATGGTATTAATTAAATACATTTTAAACAATAAGAAATGTTCAATAAAACATGAGGCAGAATTGAGGGAGGCCTCTTTTTATTTTTATATTGATGTTTAACACATTTTGTGGTAATAAGAGCTTTTAAATTGAGAATATAATTTGAAGCAGGAACAATAAAGAGTTTAGTTTCTAACTTATTTCTCTCTTTTATAGTTTTATTGTTTTAATAATAAATAGACAAAGAAAGGAAAACCTACTAGTATGCATACACCCATTTGTTGTTTTTCTCTCTGTGCCGTGGCAGCCAATAAAAAACCCACTCTCTGGTTTTAGTCACAACCTGAAGCTGCTTTTATTTAAATTAAAGGTAAACTGCAGGATGTAAAGGCTTTTATTTCCTCTGCTCTCTGTGTCATCGTCAGAAATGAGTCGCCAGACCGCCACCGCGCTGCCCACAGGAACCTCCAAGTGCCCCCCGTCTCAGCGCGTGCCCACCCTGTCAGGCACCACCGCCTCCAACAGCGACCTGGCCAGCCTGTTCGAGTGTCCCGTCTGCTTCGACTATGTGCTGCCCCCCATCCTGCAGTGTCAGTCCGGACACCTGGTACGTCCCTGGTTTAAATGTACACCCTCACAATAAGTAATAAATCAATTAATCAAATTAGGGGCACCGATTTATCGGCCAGCCGATTTATCGGTGCCCCTAATTTTGGGAGATCGGTGATTGGCCGATTTTTACATGTGAAGCCGATCTCATCCACCGATGTTATCAAAGATCTAAAAATCGACCACTGTGCTTTTCTTTTCTCCTGTGAGAGAGGTTTTACTGACAGACCAGGTCATGTCTGCACATTTACATTTAACAATAGTCGCCACATCGCTGCCAATTCAACAACTTTCTCGATACATCGAGCAACTTTTCAGACTAAAAACTAGAATCGGCCAAAATCGGAATCGGTAAGTTGGGCTTTTTAAAAGATCGGTAAAACTGCAGTCGGTGCAGCCCTAAATCAAATGATGAATTAAAATGACCTGGATGATTTTCAGTCAAACAACAATTGTTGGAGAGATGCTGAAATTCAATTTCATTTTTTACAACAGTCCTAACTGCCACCTTTGCCTGTTAAGCTGGATGGTTTAATATCTGTTGAAATGCATCTTTCCTTATAGAGACTTCATAATTTACTTGAATTATTGTCGTTTTTTTATTTTGAATATTTAAAATGTTTTCCAGTTCCAGTGATGAATATTCCTCAGAAATTAAAGGTTTGTTGTCTTTGAGTGTATGTATTGCATTAATATGCCTTTCATTGTTGAAAATTGTCTCAAAATGACAATTTTGTTTATCGCAATAATTTCTGGGATAATTTATTGTCCCACTGAATTTGCTCAGAGAACGTCTCATTTTAGCCTCAGCTCCGACCTACTGGGGTCCATTTGTCCCTCTGACCTCGGACTGAAAACGTCGTCCCGTATTTTCTCCAGGTGTGTTCCAACTGCCGGCCCAAGCTCACCTGCTGTCCCACCTGCAGGGGCCCGCTGGGCTCCATCAGGAACCTGGCCATGGAGAAGGTGGCCAACTCCGTCCTGTTCCCCTGCAAGTACGCGTCGTCGGGCTGCGAGGTCACGCTCCCGCACACCGACAAGACGGAGCACGAGGAGCTGTGCGAGTTCCGGCCGTACTCCTGCCCCTGTCCCGGCGCCTCCTGCAAGTGGCAGGGGTCGCTGGACGCCGTCATGCCGCACCTGATGCATCAGCACAAGTCCATCACCACGCTGCAGGTCAGAACCGCACCAGTGAAGCTAAACAACTCGTACCTGCTAAACTCTTCCACATTTTGACATAGCTTTGAGTTTTTTTTTGTAAGATCAGCAAAAGAAAGCTCACCTAAGTTAAATCATGATGCTGCCACCACCGTGTTTCACCATAAAAAGGGTGTTTCTGGTATTTTCAGCCACACAGTCTGCATGTCAGCTGGGATGTTTGGATTTAAATGTTTCAGTTTTATATCAGAGCAGAGAGCCTTTAACGAGCTAAATGTTAGAAACCAATCAGAGCAGAGAGCTTTTAACGAGATAAATGAGAAGGAACCAATCAGAGATTGGGAAAACTGTCCTTTTTGATAAAACAATGTTGTAATATTTTCCTCTCCTGACCTGAAAATATAGTTTTTAGATTTTTCTCTTTCATATTTTGAATGTTGAGTTGAATGTATTTTCCAAACTTCCTCTAATAGTTTGTTCTGAATAAAATCTGAGCCAGCAGGATGTTTCCTGGATGTTTTATCTCATGCCAGCAGTTCAGAGCGCCCTCTGCTGGACAACAGGAGAAACTACCTGGAATAGATGTAACCCAGTGAACCAGCAGCGGGACTGAGCTGACTGTGGTGTTGACGTTTTGTGAGGATTTTGATGGTTCCCGTGTCGCTGCAGGGCGAGGACATCGTGTTCCTGGCGACGGACATCAACCTCCCGGGCGCGGTGGACTGGGTCATGATGCAGTCCTGCTTTGGCTTCCACTTCATGCTGGTCTTGGAGAAGCAGGAGAAGTACGACGGCCATCAGCAGTTCTTTGCCATCGTGCAGCTCATCGGGACGCGCAAGCAGGCCGAGAACTTCGCCTACCGGCTGGAGCTGAACGGCCACCGGCGCCGGCTCACCTGGGAGGCCACGCCCCGCTCCATCCACGAGGGCATCGCCACCGCCATCATGAACAGCGACTGTCTGGTGTTCGACACGTCGATCGCGCAGCTGTTCGCCGAGAACGGAAACCTGGGCATCAACGTCACCATCTCCATGTGCTGAGAACGTTCCGCAGGCGAGCGTCGGAGTGCAAGTTTGCCGGGGGGGGCGACGGGGGCCCGATCAGTCAGGATCCCGGGCCCCTCCCTTTCTCTGCTACACCCCTGAGACATGGAACTGGACTGTGTTCGGGCAGCGCAGACGGCCCAGGGGTGCCGGATGGATGGATGAGTGGATGGATGAATGCGTTAAAAAACAAGGACGTAACTGTAGTGAGGACATCTGAAACACTCGTGGGAGACTCGTGCACGCGCATGTGTCATAAACCCGATTAAAGTGAGAAGGTGTTTCCGTTTTCTCTCTCTCTCGCTCTTTCTCTCTCTCTGTCCGTGTCCGTCTCAGATGTTCGTGTCAGGTCAGAAGCTAGCCTGCCAGCTAGCTTGTTTTTCTTTCTTTTTTTTTCCTCCCTCCATCTTTCCTAACTGACAGACCCGATTCCGACTGCGGCGACTGGAGCGGCCACCTTTTGTACGCGGACGGCTGCAGCTCCCGACCGGAACCGGGACTCTCGGTCTGGATTACAGAAGATTTTTCCAAGTTCAGGAGGTTCTGGACCGGATTGAGCCGAGGGGAAAGCTCTATTTCAGTTTGCGTTAGGTTTTTATTTTATTTTTGTTTTAACGTTTTTAGTTTCCGAACTCCAACCCGCCCCTTTTGTTTCAGTTTTTATTTTTATTTTTTAAACCTCCTGTGTCCGACACCCAACCTGGAACGAGGGGCACTTTCTACTGTTAAAAACATTGCTGTTATAAGTAAATAGAAGTATCATAATTCTCATTTTTTTGTATTGAATTTTAAGAATTAAAAAAGCAGTTGTAAAACTTGTGGCTAAATTTCAGTGTTTGTAGTTAAGAAGAAGAAAAAAAAGTTAGTTTTTTTTCCAGAGTTGGGCTGTTTTCATCTCTGTCCTCCTGTGTGTGAACTTCCTGTTTCTTTTCTTCTCCATGGAGGGAAACCGTTGATCACACCTCCTCCCATCCTCCCATCCCTTCTCGTTTTTCTCGTGGAGTCTCGGTAATGTTGCTGCTCTTCCCCAGAAGCTCCATGACTTCTTTCTGTTTTCATTTGTCATTAAATAAATCTATCTTTTTCATATCTGCCGCTGCCGTTTTTCTCGTCTCTGAGGTTTGTAGTTCTTGTTTTAGGGCTCATCTGAAAACGGTAAATTTTGTTTTCTGTACAACTTTTCCAACAGATTTTAAGTGCTTTAAGTCATTATTTATCCACATAAACAGTTTGACAGTTTTTCATTTGCAGAAATCAGACGCAAAGTTTCTCATCACAATTTGGGTCGACTTGATACCAACCTAAACTCACTAAAACTACGCAGCTACAAAGAAATAGACTAGGTAATTAATCGATTTTATCAAATTTTTGATGATTTAATTCTTGGTAAATCATTTTGTTTTTCTTCCTGAAACCATTTTTTGTTTCACCAAATCACTTCTTGGGTTTCCGTAGCTCAGAGTGATGCCAGGTCGACAGAATATTAGGACCAAGCTACATTTTTTATTTTTTAATTACGAGAATAAGTCACAATATTAGGAGAGTGAAGTAATAATTTGCTGAGAACTCCATCTTATGAAGTCATACATTATCAGAAACACTTCCTGTTTTAACATTAAATTATCAGTGTCAGAACTTTGAAACTGATCTATTTGACATCACAATCTTTGTTTCTTCACTTCAAGTTTTATATGCTTATTTTATATCTAATTTCTCTACATTTCATAATGGGAGTCACAACCGCGTCTGAAGTACAAAAGAGAAGAGACAACGGCTCCTACTAAACGGTAATTTGTTCATTTAAAATGTTACACATATCCATTTAAATAAAACAAATCCCACTAATCTGTTCCAAAACATAATTCAATATTTTGTCTTTTAATTTTTTTTTTCTTCTTCTTTGGTTTCTGATAAATGCCAAACACTTGAACTTGTTCTGACCGGTGAAACCTGCCAGGGAAAACAAAACAAATCGATGGTTTCTGATATATTTGTCTTTAATGCAGCTAAAATTCGCTCCACTAACCAGAGACGAACAGCTTTTGTTGACGTTTCAGCCCTGAAAACAGGTGAGCACTGCCCCTATGTGGCCACAACACGCATGACAACCTACGTTTAAAAACCTCGAACCGTTTTCAGGCAAAACAAAGATTCAAAACACTGAGTCTGTCTAAAGATGAACAAACGGGTTATTTATCTTAAAAATCTAAAATTTAAGTTATGAATCTTTATTTCCATGATTTTCCTAAAAATTTCTGAGAAAATCTCAAAATCTTCTTTCTTGCAACTTTCCAAACTCAAAAATTTCCTCCCTTTTTTTTGGGAAAATTTGAGAAATATCAATTTCTGAATTAAAAAAAACGTATACAATGGCTCAATTATGTATGAATAAGTATACATTTTAAAATGCAAAAATAAAAAAGGGACAACGATGCACTTTTGGACAGCAAAAATATTTTATTTCCTCTTGAAGCAAAATTACTAAATCGGACGTTTCCTTAAATTTAAAATGAAATGATGTAAACGTAGCTCAGAGGTTAGTAAAATCTAATTGAAATACATTACTCAGATGTCTTCAAGTGACTTTTACAGGGGTCCTAAATCAAAAGATTTTCAGGAGTTCAACATGAGTTCTGCTAAAACATTCAATACCATCAAGAACCTTCAATAACTCAACATTTTGTTTATTGAAGGCTTAGGATTAATCATTTAATTTTCACTTTAGTTCATTCCAACTACTTTGTTATATTATTAATAAACTGAATTCATCAAAAATAAATCCAGAGGTCTTCAGAAAAAACAGCAGCTTTGACTCAAAGATGCAGCTTCCAGTCATTTCACATCTATAAATCGATATGATTAGTTTCCAACATGGCCGCCTCTGCTGGTTTCCCTCACAGTTTGCTGCTGATCTGAGGGTGGGAGCGCGTCCCGGCTTTCGTAGGGAACCCGCCGTCGAAGGAGGCGTTCAGAACGTCGTCCAGGTTCCCGGCCATCACAAAGTCCAGGTCGGCCCGGACGTTGGCCGGCAGCTCCTCCAGGTCTTTCTCGTTCCTCTTCGGGAGGACGACCCGCTTCACGCCGGCTCGGTGCGCCGCCAAGACCTTATCCTTGATCCCGCCCACCTGATGGAAAGCAAATAAAAAAGCCGATTTGCACAAAATAAACCCAGACGAATTGTTTTAACAGCTGATCTGCCCTGACTTTTTGGAAAAAAAAGATTTTTACAGGTTTGGATGAAAGAGGAGAAAAGAGGAAGGAAAGGAGAGGAAACAGGAAGCTGCGAGGATGAAAAATCTGGGAATAATTTATGGATCCATGTTCCTGCAGCCGTTCACAGCCAGGAGAGCGAAACTGCAAGGAGCTTCATATGGGAATTGAACCGCTAGCAGAACCGCTGGTAGAACCGCTGCTCATCCAGACTACAGTCCTGAGGCAGACGGACAGACGGATGGATGGATCTATCTAACAGTTCGGATCTGAATCCAGGTCCAGATGTGGACAGGAAGTGAACCTTCTCTCCGCCCTGCAGAGCTGCTGAACCAGGAAGTTGGACCCGACTGATTCAGTAAAACCAGAACATTCAGCTGTTCAAGCAGCACCAAACCCAAAACCAAACCTAGGACCTCCTCAGAACTTTTGCTGTGGCTCCACATGTTGGACTCACCGGCAGCACCAGGCCTCTCAGCGTGATCTCTCCGGTCATCGCCACGTCGGACCTGACCAGCCGGCCGCTGAACAGAGACGCCAGGCAGGTTACCATGGTGACGCCGGCAGAGGGGCCGTCCTTGGTGACGGCCCCAGCCGGGAAGTGGAGGTGAATGTCCGTCCCCTCCATCGGATCCGGACCGCCCACCACTAGACACACAGATCCAATCACTGAGCGGCTCCGACGATTCGCTTCACACTGCAACCCCAATTTGTTTTTCCTGAATTTTGATTTTTTTAGTTTGCTTGGTTGTTCTACTACTAATTACTAATTAGGTACTGATAATGAACTTTATTCTTTTTTTTTAATATATTTTATTTTTTTTATTGTAACCCTGACGCTGTGAAACATTGGATTTCTGTCGTATTTTCCTGCTGTGACCTTTGCCCTGGACTCACGGTTGGTGAGCTGGTAGGTCCTGGCGTTCGCTCGCAGCCAGCTGATGGCCAGATGGGCGGATTCCTTCATGACGTCGCCCAGCTGACCCGTCAGCGTCAGCTGACCTTCGCCCTCCATGCGGCTGGCCTCCACGAACATGATCTCCCCACCGAGCGGCGTCCAGGCGAGGCCCAGAGCCACACCGGGCAGCGTGAGCCGCTCAGAGACCTGCGGACACACGGAGAGCCGAGGGAGGAACGTGGAGGGGCCCGACGGGTTCTTCTCCGACAGGTTCCCCGGGGGGCCGTCCTGCTTACCTCCATGTCGAACAGCGGCGGCCCCAAAATGTCCTTCAGGGCCACATGATCGATTACAATGGGCATCTCAGGAGGAGCCGTCTTATCTGATGAAAACACAACAAAACATGAGATATATATATAAATATATATAAATATATATCATCTGTCCGTCTATCGCTGGACAGACGGATGGATGGTTGAAAAAAAACCATCCATATGGACATACAGTTGAAGCACACCGGGACGAATGTTTTGGAGTGGCCTAGTCAAATCCCAATGGATTGGGTAATGGGGCCAACAACTTAAAAAGTAGATCCACACAGAATAGAATGTTATGTTTTGGACATACCGTTCGCCAATAGATCCATTTAATGTAATTTCCCTTTTCGATCAATAAAGCATTTTTGATTTTGAATAAAGTTTTTAATATGGCAGCTCTACTGGGATGGAAAAAGTCCAAAGAGTCTGAATTAAATTAATTTAAACTAGCAAATGTTTCCTAAACGACCAGCAGAGACAACGCGTCCAACCTTCCTGCTGCGGTTCCTGTCCAGACGGCGACGCCTCCTTCACTCTGTGACCTTCAGCGACCTTGACGGCCACGGCTCGGCAGATGGCGCCGATCTTCCTCTCCAGGGAGCGCACGCCTGCCTCCCGGGTGTACCTGGATCAGTGTGAGACACCAGGTGGCGCTACAGCAGCTTAGAAAATATTCAGTAGAAGAAGAAAAACTTTAAAGGCGCCTCCAACTGAGACGGTTCTGCAGAACACAAAAAACAAAATCCTCTGGTTCTGACTGACACCAGATCATTCAGGTAGAACCTGATACCAGCCTTCATCCCAGCACTTTGACCCCGAGGTCAGGCAGTGTGGCAGGTCGGTGTCCGGCCCAGGCCCGGTTCTGTTGGCCCAGCGGTACCTGCTGATGACGTCCTGGGTGGAGTCCTGAGGGAGGAGCAGCTGCTGAGGCGTCAGGCCGTGCTGCTCCAGCTGGTTTGGGATCAGGTGGCGGTGAGCGATCTCCAGCTTCTCCTCCTGCGTGTAGCCTGGAGGCCGAGCAACGAGAAAACAAGATGGCCGACGTTAAGGGAGGGCGACCAACCAACGTCCACCATCCAGCTGACATCCAACATCCAACAAACATCCAACAACATCCAGCTGATATCCAACCAACCAACCAACCAACCGTCATCTAACCATCCATTTGTCTACCAGTTCCTCCTGCAGTAAATGATCCTAGAGCATGATACTGCCACTCCCGTACTTTACAGTTAATAAATGTTATTTCAGAGAGGAGAAGCCAGACCTGGAACCTGGAGCACCTCCATCCTGTCCAGCAGAGCCGGCGGGATGGTCGCCGTGGTGTTGGCGGTGGCGATGAAGAGCACCTGGGAGAGGTCAAAGGCCACGTTCAGATAATGATCGGTGAAGCTGTGGTTCTGCTCCGGGTCCAGGACCTGGAAAGGAGCAAACAGAAGAAGAAATGCTGATGAATTTAAAGGTTGGACCTGTCAGCAGGCCTCGATGACAGGCAGCAGTTTGACCTCCAGCAGGGCGGCGGCGGGGTCTCCCTGCAGGCTCTTCCCCAGCTTGTCCACTTCGTCCAGGAGGAAGACCGGGTTGTTGACTCCAACCGTCTTCAAGCCGTTGATGATCCGGCCGGGCATGCTGCCCACGTACGTCCGCCTGCAGACACAACCGACCCGAAAGCCTGAAAATAAACCAACATACACTGCAAAAACACCAAGTAGTTTCTATTGCAAATACCTTAGTTTTAATTGAAATTTACTAAATCATGAGTAACTTTTCAGGAAGATGTGAATGTCTCACACCCTGTACGACTGACTGACCGGAATGGTATAAAAAATCTCTAAAAAATACTCTTGCTAAAGTTTTCTCCAACTTAACAAATAGAAATAATCTTGGTAATTCTATCTGATTTAAAGCAAGATAAGTTTGGTCTGATTTTACATCAGACAGTGAGAAAAGAAAATGGTGCATTTTTATTACCTTTTAACATTTGGTTTCAACTAAATAACGCTTTCAAAATTTAAGCTTTTAATCGAACGTTAGATTGAACTTTGCTATGCAACTGCACAGTTTAAATATCAAGCAATTTCAAGGACTTTATGCAGAAAGTCATTTGTTCCTGCATATTCTTCACATCAGTCCTGTTTAGTCCACTTTAGAAAAACTCCAGTCCGTTTTTCTTAGAAAGTCCAGTTTGTTTGTGGAGATGTGAATGCGTAACGGAGACCAACAAAGCTCGGTCTCCGTTTAGTAGAAGTGAACCCTGGTGTAGTTTGAATGCATATGTGGATGCTCCAGAAGTGGAAGCGTTGTAGGAAGTGGACTACAACGCCCAGAAGCAGGAAGTGGACTACAACGCCCAGAAGCAGGAAGTGGACTACAACGCAGGACATGCTGGGTAAAAAGAACCAAAACAAACACAAGAATCTAACCCCAGCGGGAGAAACAGCCCGTGATCTTTCTTAGAAACTGGAGCCACACCATTTTTGTTTACATTTGGTGACAAAATGTAAACAATGATTACGTTTGGAGGTTTCCCCGTTGTTTCCTTCAGTGGTTCTTGGTGCAGCGCCCCCACAGGCGAGGAGGGGAACAGGTACCTCATTGGGTTTGGGTGGTTGGACACAGTGCTGTGTGAAAGCAAACTGCAACAGCTGAAAATGTAACAAATGTTGCAATGAGATGGAGCTCTTGGGGTTTTTCTCTAAGCTGCACAATCTGAACATCTGCTCAGATGTTCACTCCTGGGAAGAGCCTGGATTTAAATGTTTTCCATTTCCATCTTTCTCTCTGTGGAATGAAGGAGATTGAATAGTTTGGAAATGGCCTTTTGGCGTTGTGTTAGCACACCTGAATGGACAAAACTTTGTTTTTTTGCAGAGACCCTCACACGGCAGGGTTTGTACATGTTTCCCACATTAAAATTCAAGCATTTTCAAGGTACGTTTTCAAACTTTTTCAGCACCATACTTTGAAAATTAAAACAATACATATTAACTGAAGAAAATTCTCTAATGCCTCAAATAATTTATTATTGTTATTAATATTTTGTAACAATATTCTACATTCTACAGCGAGGATTAGGTAAACTAAAATATAACAAAATGAAATGTTTTCAAATGTCTAACATAAAAAAAATCTCTCAATTTCAATAATGTTATTTTAAGTTAAAAATATATGCATTTATTTCAATTACGCAGATAGAAACAATCCAAACAAATCTTGTTAAGACAAGTGACCTTAATGCTCAAATTAAATGCTCAGACACTTCATAAAACATTTCTAAAAAATGTTCCCACTGATGTTTCTGTTTAGAAAACAGAAATGGTTTTGGTGATCCTAACTAACCTAAAACGATTAGAAGTTTAATCTGATTTAAGTGGGGAAAAAAGTGATTGTATCTGAAAATATCTGGTTTCAACTGTAAGTTTTTTTAAATTTAGGCTTTCAATCAAACGTTGTATTAGCTGCACAGTTTGAATCGAAAGTCCTTAAGGATTTTATGCAGAAATCCCTCCTGAATCCTGTGGGAGCCGAAAGGATGGACTCACTTTCCCTGGTATGATTTCTTTCAAATTAAATGTTTAAGCGGGAGGATCAGATAATTTCTATTTTGTTTTGATACAAACGTTCTTGTAATCCGATGTATACATTCGGAGAATAAAGCCGTCATGATTATGTTTATCCTGTCGTTCTCCATCTTGTCCAGTAGGTGTCCTCGTGCTTTCATCCCTGCTATCCATCAGCTTCCCATCATCGCAGTCAGGACTCCTGCTGCTTTTCCATGAACTCTCACATCACGGATGTTTGACACAGCCAGACTCAGAACCAGAACCGCCCTGATTATTTATGGTAAAAGAAAACCCATTAGTTGTTCTGCATGTGGGTCCTCTTTAGTGTTGGATGGGGAGCGGCAGCTTATGTAATCGATATTTATGAGCGTTGGTGTCAAATGTCTTTGAGTGATTTCAACATCGCTGTTCCTGATGGTGTCATGAGAAAAGCGGGTCTGACAGTGGAGGTTCTGTTGGGATCGTGATCGCTCCTGCAATGCCTCATCTCTATATCAGCCTACAAAATCAAACGCGGGCGATGATTCTGCAGGGTTCATGCAGCTCTACGTGATTTGTGAGCCTCTCCGATGACTGAAAATTACTCAAGTAGACAAAAGATGGTCTGCTTGCTCCGCCCCAGCAGGTGCACTTCTGGGAAAAACTCAGGATAAAAAACGAAACCGTCTTTGTTGAAACACTCTGCGTCAAAGTGATTGATAATTTCAGCAATTTATCTGTCCTGAAACACTGCAGTAATGTTACATTCTGCGTAGGATTAAAGATACATTTTTCAGAGAGGCTTCAGGTCACGGTTGGGCTGCTAAGGGTCGCCGAGCTCCGACCTTTCGGCTCGTACCTGTGTCCTCTGATGTCCGACTGGTCGCAGACGCCTCCCAAAGCGATCCGATGAAACTCCCTGCCAAGAGTCCGTGCGATGGAGCGTCCCACACTCGTCTTTCCGACCCCTGGAGGTCCAACAAAACACAGGATGGGGCCCTGCGGAAACATCCAGCAAAACATGGGAGGATGTTCTTAACAAGCAGGATTAAGAGGAAGCCAGTGTGTTTTATTAAAACAATTCAGTGCCAGTTTGTTTCACGTTACTCAGTTTTTTTTGGCTCTCCTCTGAGGGCGTTAGAAGAACTCATACTAAGCAAATAACATCAACTGGGAATTGTGGAAGCTATCATTTATGTTGAAGTATTAGACAGAAAAATCAGGTACAAGTTTCAGCAATTTATTCTGAAATTTTGAGATTTGTCTCAGAAATGTCAGATTTTCAAAGGTTGAACATTTTCAACTTTTGAGTCTCAGAACATTTCCAAACGGTGAAGATTTTCAACTTGAAACTCAGAAGTTTTCATGTTTTTTTAGTACAAAATTAATCTGAAAAATTCATTTTTTTTTCCTGAACCCTGAACTTTTCATGCTAACCTGGAACCAAATAAGTTTTTATAACCCCTCATATCTCCTAAATAAAACAATGTAGAGACATAACACTGGTAACAAGAGGCCATCAGAAGGTTCTGACATTTGTGGTTCAAGATCTGTTTTGGTATCACTTTTAGTTTCAGCTCTGGTCTTCTTCCCGCCTTTTCTGCACCCCCGGGAAAGAAGTGAATCACCATAGCAACCCAGAAAAAAAATAATCAGACTCTCTGGTTTTTCTATCATTCAGTAGATACTTTTTTTCTACTTTCATCATGAAGTAAGCGTTAGTTTCTCTCAAAGCTAAGAGAATTAGCTATATTGGATCAGTAGCCATTTCCTCGAACCTCTTTGCATTTTAGTTGAATATTTTTCTAATGTCAAACAAGATCTTTTCATTTGCTCCCACAACAAGTATTCAATTCTTTAGTTTGATGATATTTAAATCATTCAATCTAAGCTTTCTCTGAAAAACTTATCGCAACATAAACATTTCATATCAGTCGATATGGATAATTACTGATTTGTTTTTTGTTTTAAATGTCTGAAATATTACTAATCCTGTTTTATCCACAGTTTACACTCTGTGGCATTGGTTTTTATTTTTAAACAGTAAAAATAATGCTGTACAAGTTACTCAATTGGTTGTTGCTAGGTAACCAAAGAATGAGTGAGTTGCTAGGTAACCAAAGAATGAGTGAGTTGCTAGGCAACCAAAAAATGAGTGAGTTAGTCGATTCCACCAACATTTTTTAGCTGGTAATGAGAGGTTAAGCAGCCAGAGCCTTTGAGTATTGAATATTCCATCAGACGTATTATCTATTCATATTGATCACACAGATATGAGTCTTGAACTCTGGATCAATCCTTTCTCTCGGTTTGCAGTGGGACGGACTGTGTGAAGGATGAGATCGGGTTAAATCACCTTCAGGGAGGTCTTCAGCTGTCTGACGGCGAGGTACTCCAGCACGCGCCTCTTCAGCTTGTCCATGGCGTAGTGGTCGTTGTCCAGCAGCGTCCGAGCGGCTCGGATGTCCAGGCGGTCTGAACACGTTGAAAACAGAAAAAAACGGTGAAGTTAGACCAGATTCAAAGAATCCGCGTCTGTTGAATAAGTTATTCTTCCAAGAGCCAGACGATACATCGATTTTTTTGGTATTGAAGATTTCATTTTTGTAAAATCAGGATTTTTTTCACCATTGCGTTCCTTGGATCTCCACAGTTCAGAGTGATGTCAGCACGCACACAGCCGCCATCTTGTTTGATAACCGTGTTTTACAGCTTCTATTCTTTTGGATATTGAATTGGACTGAACGCATCTCAGTTCATCTAGAAAAGCATCTAGAAAAAAACGCAAATTTCCAAGCTCTAAAAGTTGAAAACTTGCTAGAAACCCCCCAGAAACTCAAAAATGTTTGTTTTTCTAAAAAATTTCTGAGTAACCAAAAATTTTTTGTGTGATTTTTTCTAAAAAATCTTTTGACATTTCAAAATTTGAAATTTCCTTATCTTTAATTTTTTTTAGTTTTCCAGTATAAATTCACTCCTTTCTTCTATCTAAAATGTTTCTAAAGCCCCGTCGTAGTGATGTGACCAGCTCAATCAGTGTGTTTTCTTACTTTCTTTCTTTCTTTTTAAACAAACCGTCATTTGTTTCTTTGTTTCAAAGTTTGGCTACTGATAATAATTTGAAGCTGATATGTTAAAAGATGAAGCCTTTCCTTCTCTGAAAAACCAACATCAAAGTATAACTTCACAAGATCCTCCAACAGTCCTCATTTTAGGTTTTTATTATGATTCATATTGACGTTCTCATAAAATTACAACTTTATTCCTTTAATATTTCAACTATATTCTAGTAATATTTCGACTATATTGTTGTACAATTTGTATTTGAAAAAAAAAGTAACTGTTTATTTGAAGGGGTGTGAACAAAACTGAGATGACATAACACGTGTGAAGCAGTTCATAAATGTTTACGACTGTTGTCATAAAATGTCACTGAGTAATTAATGACAGTTTTAATGCAAAGTCCCATCAAAACTTGCATTAAAAGTCCGTTATGAGTGTCATCTTTGCATTAAATGTGTAGTTATTTACCGAGTAACATGACAACATTCATGAAGATTCCTTCATGTTTATGACGGTTATGTCAGTTATTCTGTCCGTTCTTGAACAATTTCTTCTTGCATGTTGGGATAAAAAAATGCACTGCCAATGGAAGAAGAGATGCAGCTCTTTAGTTCTGGGTTTACTGGGAAGAGAGTTGGACACTGATCAAAACTGTCCTGCACTGGTGGTCGGATAAAACCCCCGACTGCTGCAGGGACCGGCTGCATCCTGGATGGATGCTTTTTTCCTCTTTGCCCCGTTTCTTGCAACAAAAGCTCTGGAACACTGATCCTCCTGACCACAACGCGCCAACAGATGCCTTGAGTGAAACCGCTCATGCATACATACATGTGGGAGCGTCTATTCTTATTTGTATTTTCCAAAGTTGTCCTGATTGGAGCTGTAGCTTTTCTTTCCCCACACGCCTCCGGGAGATATGGTGTTTATCTCCTCAGATGATAAATGCTCCAACATGTTCGCTGGCTGATGGCCAGCTCTGTCGCTGCCCCAAGACCAGGAGGCCTCCAGGAAAAAAACGGGCTTTTCAGACGAATCGTGACATTTGACTGTTTGGACGGAGCTGATTACTTTTAAAGGATTATAAACGCTATCTGAGTCATTTAACATTCCTGGTGAAAAAACAGCGAATAATCTGTTACCCAGCTATCTTTGCATGTGAGAAACGTTTTCCAGTATCAAAGAATTGGCTCCATCTGACTAAGAGAAGATAATACTGGCACTTAGAGCCAAACACACTGATTTCCACTTAATGACACATTATGTTATCACCGCTTTTTATTGCCTTTGCAATTAAGAGGTGCATTAATCTGTTAGTTGCATGACAACTGAAAACTCCTACAATTTTCGGGCTGTAAACGCATCAACAGACTTCATGTCTGTTGATGCAGGTTAATTACATTTACATACAAATTATTTTATGCTTAAATAAGAAGAATTTGTTAAATTCTTGTCTTTTACGTGTCCTTAGAAAAATGTAATAGCATCAGCAAATCAGACCTCTTAGAAAATAAAGAAATCTGTTTGATGCAAATGAAAATATGCATAACATGAATAATCAGCTAACCCTGCAACTAATTTTCAAAACTCCCTTTCCTGTTGATCTTAAAATAATGCACCTCCATAATTTAAAGGAATAGATGGATATCTGTGGAAAAATTGTTTTGGCATCAGGGAAGAAAATAATAATAAAAAAATGAACAGTACATGAAGTGGCTGATAAGGTCTATTCTGTAAATGATTATTTACAGAATAGAAAAAACAAATTCTGTGAATCTATAGATGGAAACTTTTGTTAAACACTAAAATAAATATAGCAGAAAAAGTAAATCCATTTTTATTTGAAATAATTAAGAAAATGTTACTTTTTTTTTTTGTGCAATCCCCTTGTTAGCTTAAACGTTGCTACAAGTTAATGTCCTCTCTCTGCTTTTTGAGAAAATAAAAAGTAAAACATAAAATAAATAAATAATGACCAGCTAACTTAAACAAAAGGGTCGAACTCTGTCTACCTTTGGTGCTTTTGCTCCACGGCAGCTCCACCATCAGCTCCAGGTAGTTTCTGGTCAGCGCATACTCTGGCATGGACTGAGGCATCTTCTTCAACCTGAAAACACACAAACACAATCAGATCTGACCCGTTATCAGGTTAGCAGAAAGAAAACAAAAGAATAAAACACAACCCAGCAACACATCACTGATGAGGGACACGGTGTCCAGACATCCTTAAAAAGTCATTAAAAATATAAGTTAGCTTAACCATAGATCTTAAATTTTGTGCGGCAGAATAATTTGTATATTCTATATATTTTTCTTTTATCACTGGACTTTTCTGTCAGGCAAATGTTTGAATCATCCACAAACATCTTTATCACGTTCTGTGACTCGAGACTTTTGCGGTTACCGCTAACTAGCTGCTAATGTACCCCAGCTAGCTAGTTAGCTGTTATACATATACCACAGGTAAGGTGTATATTATCACCGATTGGCAGGACGACATTCGTCTTAACTACTAACTACTGGCTCACTTAAATCAATCAATCAAAGTTTATTTATATGGAGCATTTCAGCAACAAGCCACTTCAAAGTACTTTATCTCATAAAAACACAAAGTCAACTATTGGGAAAAACAGTAAACATTATGTTTTATCAAGTTTACATTTATTATACTTCAAATAAACTCTACACAGGTAAACAGATATGCTTTTAGTCTAGATTTAAAGGAACTCAGTGTTTCAGCTGTTTTGCAGTTTTCAGGAAGTTTGTTCCAGATTTGTGGTGCATAGAAGCTGAAAGCTGCTTCTCCATTTCTGTGGGCATTTTTGTTGATTTCTCTCAAAGATTGTCTAAAACTTTCTAGCTTGTACTAAACAGCTGCCTCAGACTTAATTGATGCCAGATTATAGTCCATGATCTGTTCAGCAAGTAACAAAAAGTGGCATTTACCATCATAAATAAGCTCAAATATCGCAATATTTCCAAATTAGTGCCACAAACAGTTTGATTTCTATTGCAAAAAATCACAAAAAGAATCCCAAAATCCTGGAAGGACTGAAAAGATGTTCAATTATATTATTTTACTTTAATAATTCATTGATACTATAAGAGTTTGTGATCAGGTTTCATCAACACATTCAATACAACCGTCCCTTTAAAAGCATTCATGATCTTGATTTGACCCAAAATAAAAAGGAGTTTGACACCCCGGATATAAAATATGCATTCTTTTGTAGATTTCCAGGTTTTAAATGTTATTGATAATGGTTTTAAAAAGTCCTACATTTGTGTTGATGGGATAAATAAGCGATGGTTGAAGATGCTCTGTCAGGGAGAAAACAGCTGCTGTAACTTAAACGTTTTGTTTTTACCTTTTTAGTTCTTTCAGACAAACTTTGAGTGCCGCTTCCGGCATGCTGGCTCCGTGGATCTTCCTCTCCATAGCTGCCATGTCGTCGCCATCCTCACCCTCATCGTCCTCGTCTAGATTGAACTGTCGCCCTGGGAACACTCCGCCTTTACGCACAGATAACACCTGAGCAGGCGACAAAGGGTTGGTTTTATTCACACTGATTGGTGGTTCCACTCAGAAACATGTGCATGGAAAAATATTCCCACTCATTTTACTTTTTCACAGTTTGTGGCTGTGAGCTCCACCAGCCTGGCAGAAAGAAAAACTATTGTTGCATATCAAGAATGTGGAAGAAGGATCTCACAGAAACATTGGCCCTACAGCATCAACTCAGAGGAGGGGAATAAAAACACAAACAAACATTTCAGATTTTCATTTGGAAAATGAGTAGAATAAGTATTTATATCCAGGACTTCGTCTCTGGGTGGTTCAGTAAAGGATTCTTGAGTTATGAACAAGAAGAAACCAAAATGTCATTTGTAGTCAGAACATTCTGAGTAAAAGGGCCATTAAAGTCAATAATGGGGTCATAAAGGAGATGTGAGTCACAAGTCTGATGCTCTATTCAGTTAAATGTTTGTTGCATGGCAATCCAAGCATCTTATATAAGATGATATAAGACCATAACAGCATTTATTAGTGACTGTAACGACCTTATCAGTGACCTTAACACTCCTACTAGTAACCATAACAGCCTTATTAGTGATTTTCACTACCTTTGCTGCCCTATTAGTGACTGTAATTACTTTTTGTCCTCTTAGTGGCCTTCACTGCCCTAATAGTAACATTCGTGGCTCTATAAATTACCTAATCAGTGACCTTAACACTTCTATTAGTGACCTTCATAACCTTTTCAGTGACCGTAACAACTATTTGTCACATTCATGGCTCTATTAGTGATCCTAACGGCCTTATTAGTGATCTTAATGTCACTATTACTTACTGTAATGGCCTAAGTGACTGTAATAACTATCTGCCACCTTAACAACCCTCTTTATGACCTTCACTGCCCTATTTGTGACTTTCCTGGCCCTATAAATGATCTTAACAGCCTCATCAGTGACCTTAGTGCTCATATTAGTGACCTTCATGGCCTTTTTAGTGATCATAATGACTATTTGTCACCTTCATAGCTCCATTAGTGTCCTTAATGGACTTATTAGTGACCTATTCCTGACCTAAATTGCCCTTTTTGTGACCTTAACAGCCCATTTTCTCCCCTTCATGACCTTAACAGTGACCTTATTTGAGACCTGTATGGTGAGATTGCTCTGACTAAAGCTTATAAGCTTGTTATTCCAACTATGTGTTTGGAAGTCCAGTTGCCTCCTTTTTGACTCTTAGGATAATAATTTTCTTTCCACTTTGTCAGATAAAATCCTAAGCTTTGAGACAAAAAAAGTTAACGACGCATGAACATTTTTACAAGCGTTTATGGAAAACCCCGATACCCTCTTGTCAGCGTCAGGACTCATCTTCCTGGTTTTCTGCAGCAGTTTCAGTCCCTCGATCTGCCTGGTCAGCATGGGCAGAGCCTTCCTGAAGCGCTCCTCCAGACTGACTGCATCCAGCACCTTAATGAACCACACAGACGGACATTTCTACCAATTCAGCCAAATGGTCTTTACTTGTCATGCAGTTATATCACATTCAAGCTTTCCTGTAATCTGAGGTCCCACCTGGAGTTTCTCCTTGTTGGAGGTGCGGATCATCGAGGCGACCACATCCGGCAGAGTTTCCCTGGGCAGACTGTCCAACAGGCGCCTGAACTTGGCCACCACCGGAACCGACATGTCCAACATTCCTAATAACTGCACACACACAAGGAGAAGCATTTGGCTCTGATTGAAACAATTAAAGCATGTTTCCATATCTAAGCAAACTTTTGTTGTCATATCCAATCAAAGATGTGTTGCTACGATAAGGTATTCTGAAACTACAGCTCGTTTTCATCACGCTCCAATATTTCCACTGGGGAGAGTGGAAGCAGCGCCGACATCCACGGTGGATTTATACGGAGCTGATCCGATGAAACTGGTTGGGAGAGACGTTGCAGGATGAGGCTTTGGAGTGATGCGATTAGTCAAAAAGCTGAATTACTCAGAAACCTGAACGATGTCTGATCAAATAACACAGTAATATTTCAGTCAGTAACAACACGGCGGGCCAAGTTTTCAGCCAGCAGCTTTTTAGAAATAATCTCTGGAGTTTACAACCATTTTTATTCACATACTTTAATAATCTGCTACATTATGCCATAAAAGCTGAACCCCAAATGATTGATACCCCTGTCAGATTTAGAGTTTAAATCATCTTTATGCAACAATCATAAGAGAGGTTTCATTTTGAGAAACAAACCAGCAATGTTTAATAATTACAGAGCAAATTTTCTTCATGTTTCCACTTGATCTTTGGCGAAGAAGCCCAACTCTGAGATTGGAAGCATGATCCTTATTTCCCTCAGCAGATTCTCTATCAGATTTAAGTCGGGACTCCAAAATGTTAATAGTCCTCCCAGTTAAAAAAAAAAAAAAAAAATCAACAAATACTCAACTTTCTTATTTTCAATAAAATACAAAATGTTTATTGTTAAGCAAAAAAAAAAAAAAAAAAATTAACTACATTTTTTTTTGGTTTGTGGTAATTTCCACTTGAAAATTAAAAGTATAAACAAATATTTGCACATTTTGTGCTTCCTTTTGGGTTTCAACTGCTTCTAAAAACAGCTTTAAAAAATTTATTTTGGCAATAAGTTTATGTCCCGTTTCAAAAAGCTCCAGAGTAATGCAAAGTAATGCTACAAATCAGTAGGCACTGTCCTGTTGCCCAGCAACCCCACCAGAGTTCCACATGTAGCCTAGCAACCCCCGTCAACCCCAGCATGTTTGGTCAGCTGGTTTTCCCACTGTATTTGCTGTACAATGTCTGCTGGAAAAGACAAGTGTTTTCTTGTTGACTTAACATTCAGAAACCACTAGCTGAATTCTTGTTGATTGTGTAGGAGGCTCCACTTCGGCTTTTCAAAGATGTACTGTTGTATAATTGTGCAACTGCTTGCAGCCATTTTCACGTGTGAGTGTAGGCGCTGAATTGGGGGACATGGCCAACAGCGGCTGATTGGGATTTAAAGTGACAAGACGCCCTAAAACAGCTCATTTCTGAACTGAGCTCATTGTAGGTGAAAATTCAAAACCTGAGAATGAGTCCGTCAAAATCCGTTGTGAACATTTTTATGTTTTAAGTCTAATAGGTCACTTGTGACTACTGAGGTTTGCAATGAACTTTGTAGTCATTGGGCTTTAAATATCAAATCATTGGAGGGTCAATGGATGGATGAACAAAATATCTCATTATGTTTCTGTTCTCTGATCCAACTGATAACACTTAAAGCTCATTCCAAACATTTCTTAATTTTTAAGGATTTCATGGAAACCCTGATGACTGATTGGGCTGAAATGAATCAAATTATTGTAAAATCCAAAGGTAAACTCTGAAAGTCCGGCAGTAAGCCTGGAGACTTTCAGGTCCGGACCAGGTCAGTTGGGATCACAGGACAAAAAGGAGAAATTTAAAACCTTTGGATCGGACAGCAGGAATGTTTCCTTCTCAGCACGGCTCTGCAGGGTTACCTCATTTCAAACGTGAACCACCAGCCTGAAGACAGACAGAAAACGTTAAAACCAGAGTTTTATCCATGCAACTTTTCATTCCTGACGGGGCTAAACGGATTATCGATCAAATCCATCAGAGCTTGTAGCCATCAGAAACCTGCAGCCGTTTATAAACTGGAGAAGACAAATTCTGTCCGTTTCATCCCATGCTGGTAAAATTCAACATTCCAGCGGTAATCTCCGTTGTTTTTCACCTGCAGATAGTCACGGCTTATCTTTACATGAATTGTGGGAACAGAGATGGACGGGGAGCCTTGTGATTTCCAAAATTTAGTGCTGCACATCTGCTGGCTGCAAGTCTTCGCATGACAACGTAAGTCGACGGAGAACTTAATTTATTCTGAGGGAAAAGCTGCGCCCTAAAAAAAGAGATCCAACCATGCGCCCATATGTGTGCGCATGTTCAAAAGGACATCTGCGAGGTGGAAGATGAAGACGCGAAGTGGAGAAATGATTGAGATCCGATCTGACTGAATGCGTACAACATGAGGTCGGAGAAGAAACTGGAACTAATCACAGAGTTGGATGAAAATCAGCAGCATAGAAATATAAACTGTACGAAAGGATGAATTACTTCAACTCTTGTGTTCTCAATTTGGGTGTGGATTTATTATCCCTCCCATCTGATAAAAACAAAATAATCCCAGCAGCCAGAAATGTTTCTAAACTTTATGTTTTACACAAAGAGGAGCTGAGAATCCTGGCTGATCGCACACATCGACTGGCTTATAAAACTTCATGATATTAAATTAATAACATTTTATTATTAATAACAATAATATTATCATCATAATATCATTATGAAATATTATAACCCGATGCATTAGTAAGGAAAGGAGGAAAGGGGTAAAAAGGAAGAAATGTTTGAAGGAAGGAAGGAAAGAAGTAGAGAATAAATGAAAGAAGGGAGGATAGAAGGAAGAAGGAATTAAAAAAAGGACAGAAAAAAGGAGGGAAGAATGAGAGGAAAGAGGGAAAGAAGGGAGAAGAGATGGAAGGCAGGAAGGAAGGAAACAAGGATGGAGGAAAGGAGGGAGAATGGAAAGAAAGAACAGAACAAGGAAGGAAAGTAAAACAGAGGGTAAGAATGAAGGAAGGAAAGAAAGAAGAAAGCATAAACCAATGGATGGACTGAAGGTCGGTTGTAAATTTTAACCAATTTTATGTAAAAAACTGAGTTTCACTGCAAAACAAATTTCGTAATGTTTACATTTTTGAAAAAAGTGAAATACTGCAGTCAAAATTTGTTTCTATTTTCTTTCCTGAAAACTTGAAAAGGGTATTCAGAAAATAATATCTTTGTCATTTCCCCAATCAGATTTACACTCTATTGCATCCATATCTTAGGAAAACCGCAGTGAACCGAGGGATGGAAAATCTGATGCATCCTAAACATTAAAAGGGAAAGTAGTTATTTTTCCTGAGGCTGCAACAACAATCACACTTCAAATGAAGTGCATACGTCCAAACTCAATTACATTTAATTGAGTAACTTTTATGAACAAATGTACTTTTAGGAGTAATTTTATGATGTCGTACTTTTTACTTTTACTTCAGAAATTTTATTATGAAGTATCTTACACCTGCTAGCAGGTAAGAGGAAAAATATGTTATTCAGAGCAGAGGATAATTAAAGCTTAAATCAAAAGACGACTGGAAATCAAAAGACAAAACACGCCACTTGTCGCGGAGCGATGATGTCATCGGGTCTCGTTAAGGAAGCAGCTCATCAACATGAGTTACACAATCATTTCATGGAAACGAGGAGCAGATTAATGCATACAAACTTTGAAAAACATAAAATCCTGAGAACTTTTAAAGCTTGTCTCCCTGCAGAAGTTTTGCAGTAAATCAAATGATTCCAGGAGCTAAAACAGGTCAAGTCAGCTGTGATGGAGTGAAATCTTTCCATCTGTAAAACTTATCCAAGTCTTCTTTCTTGCATTTTGCATCCTCTGAGAAATCATTACAGAATGGCAGCTGATGGAAACACAGCGGGATCGGAGACGATTTCAGGAAACCTGTCAAATCTTCGCTAAATCGACGCATCTGCTGGGCAGGAAGACGGAGAGAAATGTGCTCCAGAAGGAGTGATACTCTGCAGGGCCGTTCTGATGAAGGAAGATCAGGTGAAAGCTTGAAGAAATCCTGATGTTTTATCGGCCACATGTGGACAGGAAGCTGCAGACGCGGGGAATAGAGCTCAGCTCCTCAAACAGAGTCAGACAGAGGCAGCAGGACTACAAGATTCTGACTGTTTAAAGGATGGAAGAGAAAACCCAGAGGAAGCAAAACTTCCAACCTGAACTTCAAACCAGCTTCCCTCTGCTCAGTTAAAACATGATTTACTGATACTTCTACATACAGTCATAAAAAAAAGCTCCACCTGCAGTTTTAGGTTGCTTTCCCACCTGATAGCCCGGTAGACTCGGTTTTATTGGGGACCAAAATGGCGACATTTGTTACATTTTCAGCTTCTGCACTGTGTCAAACAAACCGTTACCTTTACCTAAATTGCAACATTTGTTAAATTTCAGCACTGTGGAAATGTCAAACAAACTAAACTCTTTGAAAAACCTGTTCCCCTCCTCACCTGTGGGGGCGCTGCACTAAGAACCTCTGAAGAAAACGACACAAAAACCTCCAATAAATATAATGAGTGCAACTTCCTTCTTCACAAAATGTAAAAAAAAATAGTGTCGTCAAATTTTAGTTGTAGGATTTCTCGTTTGTCTTTTGTAAAAGACAATGACGAAATATTTATCTCGCTAATGTTAGCCTCGCGCGTTTAACCCGTGTAACTTCAACTCTAGTTCGTTTGTGAAGAAAATCCGGTTCATGTGAATGTGCAATTGAACTCCATCTACAAACCTCGGTCTCGGTTTGGGTGAAATGAACTCTAACGTGGTTTGAACTCTAACAGACTAGAGTGCAGGGAATTCTGGGTAAAAACTACCAAAACAAAAGCAAAAGCCTAGCGGTAGCAGGAGAAATGACCCGTGGTTTTTACCAAATATAAAAGAGAAATCCTTCAACAGCTAAAGTCTAACGCTACCCCATTTTTGTTTAAATTTTGTGAGGAAGGAAGATGCACTCAGTATCTTCTTCTGTGGTTTTTGTGTCATTTCCTACAGTGGTTCTTAGTCCAGCGCCTCCACAGGCGAGGAAGGGAATAGGTTTTTCAAAGAGTTTAGTTTGACATAAAACATTTCCACAGTGCGGAAATGTAACAAATGTTGCAATTTTGGTAAAGGTAAAGTAAATTTTCAGCAATAAGGCAATACAAGGTTTAAAGGACATAAAGGACAAGTACTTCTCTATCAGGAAATAGATAAAGAGATGTAATCTCTTTATGTAGGGAGTGGGGACAGGTTAACACAGGGACACACAGGAAAAGCATCCACACAGTAAGACCCACATTTTTTAAAAAAGTGTGGAGACTGGAGGGAAATACAGGAAGGCAAACAAGCAAACTCTTCACGCAGCAAGGCAACGATGCTAACCGCACCTAGCTGCATCTGGCGTTTAGTTTAATTTTAGCTAAACAAAAGATGACACAGAGTACCAGAACACTGTGCGAGTCACTTTGTTTTTAAAAACAATGAAGTTAAATAAAACACACCTGAACAGCAGCCTGGTAGAACCTCTGAGAAAGTTCTCCCAGTTCTCCATCTTCTGCTGTAGCGCCCTCTGCTGTTGACGTTGTGTACTGCTCCAGATTATCCAGCTGCTCCACCTGCATTTCATCACAAAAGTAAGACAGAAGACTCACAGACATTTGCGTATTTTTACAGTTGACACCAGATCTTTACATACACAGAATAAAAAGACACAAACTAATTTTTCTTCTTTCTGTCTGAAGTTAAATCAAACCAATTTTTTCTTGTTTTAGCTTAGTTAGAATGACCAAAATTGTTTTTATTTGCAAAATGTCAGAAAATGTAGCGAGAACATTCTTTAAATGTTTTTTTTTTAAGTTTACATAAAGTTGGTCAGTATCAGGGATAACTGTCTCTTAAAATGTATGATTTGAATCAAACTGAGAAATGTTGAGATTAATCTCTGAATTTCTTGAGAAAAAACAAACATGGAAATATCTGAGTTTGAAAAGTTTAAAATGTTCAACTTTTTTAACTAAGAAAAATTCAGACATTTCTAATTATTTTCTAGAAGATTTCTGGGATTAATCTAAAAATTTCTTGATTTTTGTCTAGCAAATGTCAAACTTTTCAAACTCAGAAATTCCCATGTTGTTCATAAATATTTCTGAGTTAATCTCTGATTTTTTTTCTAGCAAATCTTTGACTTTCCAAAATCAAAACTTATAATGTATTTTGTAGAAATTTTCTGAGATTAACCTAAAAAAATGATTTTGTTTAGCAAATTTTTGACCTTTTCTAGAAAATGTAAAAAATTAATCTAAAAATTTCGGAATTTTTTCTTGCAAATTTTGGACTTTTTGAACTCATAAATTTCCTTAATTTTCCTATAAAATTTATGAGATTATTCTCAAAATTTCTGATCTTTTTGGAGGAACTTTACTCCTCCTTTCTTTCCCATCTACAATAAATGTTTGAATTTTGTGCTTGTTTGTTGAGACTATAAATGGAAATGATTGTTTTGCTAAATCCGCTACACTTACAACAATATTGTACATAGACTAACACAATCCTATTTAAATACAGTCAAACTATCAGAAATTGGGTTAAGGTTGCAGAAAACGGCATCTTGCAGGAGTTTTGTGTATCCCTTTGGGTTCATGTGACCTTTGAACTTCCTGTGTGTTTTGTTTTAAGATGTCGGTGCAGCTGTATGGACTCCATTGACACCTGAAGGCATCGTGAACCTCCAGACGTCATCCGACTGAGCTGTGATCGCCATGCAGGATGAATTCACACATTATGTCTGTTGGACTTTTGTTCCCCTCTCCTATAAGGCCTTAATCGTAGCACATTTTCTGCATTTACAGAATGCTAAAAGGCCAGAACTCACAGCCAGCAAGGATTATTTACAACCACAGAGAGATAAAACTGCCTCTGAACCGCTCGTCTTGGCAGCGAAGGTGTTTAACAGCTACAGTTCAAAGAATGCAAACACAGACGGAACCACAGCGCTGCTGCGGCCCGGTCTCTGGTTTCATCGGCTCATTTGGTCTGTGGGAATCCGAACATTACGCTTCCACTTAAGAGTTTATACGAAGCAATAAAGCTGCGGTCTCTTCAATCCGCTGATGAACGGTGAAAAGAATGAAAACATTTCTTTTCTTGTTTTCAACACAGCAGTGTGGCAGCCTGGGATTTAATTGTTTTTTGTTTTTTTTTTTGAAAAATGCTGACTGGAACAGAAAAATCCTGAGAATCAATCTTGGTATTTTTATAAAATTTTTATTTTAACACAGGTTTTGTTTTCCTCGACAGTGAGGAAGAACAAGCTGAATGGTAGAATAAATATGAGCCATCGGTGTTGATGAAAGCGAAGGTTTTACCTCTGCCAGGACAAATGGCCGCTCCTTCAGCAGACTGGAAACTCGGAAACGACAGAGACCAGTGATGAGGAGCGTGTAGTGAGGCTTCGGCCAGTTACTGCCGACAACCTGAACGGCAATTCCTGCTGTACCAATCCTGGAGAGAGAGAGCGAGAAGTTAAAAGAGAAAGAGAAGCGAAGACACATAGAGAGAGAGATGAGAGAGGTTTTAAACAGAGGAAGGAGAGAAGAAAAAGCAGAAGGAAGCAAGGAAGGGTGAGAAAGGATGGAAGGAACTAAGGAAGGGAATGAAGGAAATGTAAGAAAGGAAGGAACAAGGGAATGATGAATGAATAAATAAATGAATGAATGGCTGATGAAAGAATGGAAAGAATGGAGGAAAAGCAAAAGGAAGGCAGAAAAGAGCACAAAGTGAAGGAGAGAATGAAGGAAGGGGATAAATGTAAGGAAGGAAACACAGAAGGAAGGAAAGAAATAAGGAAGAAGGACAAACTGAACAAAAGAAGAAAGGATATAGGGAAATTAGGGGATAAAGGAAAGGAGAAAAAGGAGAGAAAGAAGGAAGGGTGAGAGGAAGTAAGGAAGAAAAGTCAGATGGAATGAAGTATAGGAAGGAATGAAGGAATGTTTCATAGCAGCAAATGTTCCCAAAATCTCTTGATAAGCCAATAAATGTTGAACTGAATCTGACAGCAAAGCTGAAGACAAACTGAGCAGGAAAACCACAGAAAAATACTAAAACATGAATACAACTAATAATAATAATAATAATAATAATAATGAAAAGAGTCAGGTTCCGCTACAGGAAGCAGAGGGTCTGCCTCTGGTTGGGTCTGAAATGGGTCAATAAATTATCACAAACGGCACCTGCAATGGTTAGATCTTCCTAATGCAACTAACTAACTAACTAACTAACTAACTAACTAACTAACTAACTAACTGACTGACTGACAAAAGAAAAAGTCTGCAGAATGTGACATTCTTTTAATCAACAGAAGCGTACCCCAAAGGAAGGATATGTTGTTGCATTTAGGAATTTATTTATTTTTCTTTTAAAAAAGTAACTCACTTGTTTCTTTTAATCTATTTCAAATATTGTTTAATAAAAGGCCTTTTGAATCTGATTAATCATCTGAATAATTAATAGAATAATAGTTTACTGAAATTATCATTAGTTGCAGCCCTGGATGAAGATGATTGGTGGTGAAAGGATAAACCAACAGGAGCTTCAGCTGCTACTAAGTAACCAAACAAAGCGAGATGCAGCTGATAAAAAAGCTTAAAGTCCACTCCTCTGTGGTCACCTTGAATGAAAATGCTACAGCTGGATTGTGGAAATTTCTGGAATAAATCGCTTCCCACAGCAAAAATCAAGTCAATTAGACGATTCCAGTGTAACTCAGTGACAGAATATAACCTGATAAAGCTGTCTTTTTATTATATATGAATATAAAACCGCTGCCTTACCTGGACAGGACAGTCAACCTTCTGTGAATTCTGAAACTTTCAGTGCGGTTTCGGATCTTTAAACATCATAACTCAGGTTTAACGAGTCCCAAACTGCCTTTAATACGACTTCCTCCCTATAAGTTGCACGATCCAGTCCAGATGTAACCAGTATAAGACTTGTGGTTGCTGACCTGGACTGGGTATGTTGTGGTAGAGCAGATGAAAAGGAAAACGTTAAATTACCCTTTGGTTGTTTCACACACTGCTGAGAACATTTAGGATCATTATGAGATACGAGGCATTAAATCCTCTCTGATTGGGCGATTAAATGCTTTATAATGGGTTATGTAATTATTTGTCTTTTATGTTTTTTGTTTGTGTCAACTTTTATGGGGTTTTTGTTTTGCTTATTTGTTTCCTTGTGAGCCACATTTTTGTAATTTATTTGTGTAGTTTATGACTTTGTTTTTGTTTTTATCCATTTTGATTCATGTCTGTTTTTCTTAATAATTAATTTATTAACATTTGTTTTAGGATATTCTACACGTTATCTTTTAGCTGATTATTTTATTAATTTATTACCCCTCTGTTTAGTCCTGTAGTTATGTATTTTTATTTTTAGGCTGATTTTTAAAGTTTTTTCTTCTTTTGATTTATGACTCTACTTATGATGCCCTTTATTTTATTCAATAATGACTCTTATTTATTTTTATTTTTTGAATATATGCATTACTGTTTTCACGCTGATTTTTTTAAATATATATTTTTATAATAATTTTTTTAAGGGGTTTATGACTCATTTTTTTATTTGATATGACTCGTCTTTTGATTAAAGTCACTTCATTGACCCGATGGCCTGTTACGTCACAGCTCCAGACCTGACGAACCCCAGGCCAGTCTGACCTTTAACCCCACCAGTGTCTCCAGCTGAGCAGCGGGCTGGTTCTTACTGGTGAAGCGGCGGCAGAGGTTCGGAGTCCTGTTCGGGGTCTCTGGTGTTGGGGATCACTCCGATGATGGTGCTCTTCAGAGAGGTTCCCTTCAGCAGCCGTTGGCCCACGAGCTGCATGTTCCGCGGCGAGTCCACGCTGAACCGGACCGTCGAGCCCGGCAGGAGCACTCCTTCGTGGGTGAGCAGAAGCGGCAGACGGTTCGGTATCTGGATCCCGCCGGCCGAGGCCATTTCAGAGGAGCTTGACGGAAAAACAGGTCTCTGTTTACAACACAGGGTCCTGAACTGTCGCCACTTCCGGGTTAAAACTTTCAAAACAAAAGCTTCGACAACTTACAGCTATGTGAAAATTCTAGTGTACGGCCAGCGCGGAGGGACATAATGCTTCGTAACGAGAAATTACAACATCTCGTGTTGAGTTTTCTGACCGTTCCCTCATACACTAAATAGTTTTACTATTAAATGTTTAATAGTTATTAAAATAAGCAAAATTTTAAATATACAATAAGTCTAGGAAGCAGACCACCGTTATGCTCCAGGTTCAGCATCCTTTTTTCCTTTTGTTCCTTTTTATATGGGTGACATAACAGATTATCTCACTCCTTAGAAATACAGGGTTATGGCTAAATATGTGCCTGGCTGTGTCCTTTACTGCTGAATAAAAAATAAATTAGAGGACACACTGACTGAAAGAAAACAACACCTACTGCTAGCAGTAGGTGTTGCAGTAGGTGTTGCAGATTTAAATGTAAGAACAAAAAGCAATTTTTTCTCATGAGGGAGGCTTGATGTCTCCCAAAAATAAGGCAAGGTTCAGAAATATGGACTTTTCTCAATGCTTTTTACTTACACTTGGGTCATTTACACAAGTCACATGATCAACAACTGGATATTGCCACTGGAGCAACCCACAAACAAGACAACAGGAAGTAGTTGGAGGATTGAAAAGGATTATATATTTTAATGATTTATGGCATGAATAAACTTATTTGCCTGTGATTTTAATTGCGTTTCTTATTCAGTGGAAACAACACAATTGCAAAATTGTGCTTTATCAACAAAGTTTTGCGGACATATGTAATGGAAACACAGTCACAAAGTTAGCAACAGTGCTACTCTCACCCTGACCACCGTCACATGGAGGTACTTTTTCTGGTTCATTCAAAAATAGATATCCATTTTTTCAGAAATAAACAATTATTTTTCTCATACAAACAATAAACTAATTGTTAAATGTATTGAATCAAGACACAGAGTTAGTTGATAAAAATATTGATTTATTTTCATAAAAGTACTGTCAGAGCGTTACACATTTCCAAAAACAACAACAAAAATTCAATATCTTGTGTATAAAACAATAATCTGTGAGACCGCAAACATTCATGTTTTTGCAGGGGTTTTTTTCTGTTATATCTTAATCAAGCTGCTCTTGTCATTACACAATTAAAAGCACTTACATCTGGCTTCCGAAGCAAGAGAAAAAAAGCACTCAGTTTTATTTAGAAAAAATATACAAACATTGTTCTTTGTGCACATTGCTGCATATATCTTGTTGCATATGTGAACCAGCTTAAAATTGGACCTGAATTTAGTTACATGTCAAGACTAAATGCAAACTGGAAGTTGTAACTTGTGCAAACAGAACCATACCACAGATAAAGGTTTAAACCAAACTCAATGAGAAATGTGACGCTAGCAAGGTGTTTCAATAACTTAAATTCTGCAATAAACATTTCTACCCAGCTCCATCTCTTTATTCTGATTTAATCCAACATGCATGAGCAAACAGTATTCCTGACTGCGGTCTTGCAACATGAACTGTTTTTTGTGTGTGTGTGTGTGTGCAGGATTTCATTTTCTTTTTTAAAGCTGGGGATAGTTTGTGGGTTGTTTAGAAACCAGCTCTGCTTCAAACTGTTAGAAATAGCAAACAAGGTAAACCAAAGAGCAACACAGAGGCAAGTGAATCCTACAATAAAAACCAAGCAAACCAGCTTGACGGGAGTTACAGGAAATGAACCATGTGTCTTAAGTTAAAGTCTGTGCCACTGCAAGACATCCAAAAACAACATGATTTAAGAGTTTAGACTCCTGGTGCTATCAGGGTGAAACTAAAATCTGAATCTGCTGCAGACAAAACATAAATATAAACTTTAGTTGTTTCAAATGAATCCTCTTTGTGATAGTGGCAGACATTCAGATGTAAATCATCTCCATCCAATCGTTTGGATGGAGATGATTTACATGGAGCTGCTGTCTAAAATGGACAATAGAGGTCAAAGGTGAGCAATCAGAAGCGGCAACAATCACCAGGCTCCCGTTACTGCCTGTAACCATGGTGATGCCAACGTTTGCCCTCTGGTGGCCGTTCTAGTCACGCCTGCTCCTTGAAAATTACCAATTTCTCCTCTACATGTGGACAAACATTACCTTCAGAGTGCTTAACACGTTGTTCATTTTATCAGTAGGTGCGTCATACTTGAGTGCTGCTGTATTTGCTTTACATTTTAATAAAATAAATTATTGATTTGGAATAAACCGAAACAGAGAAACAGGACTCTCAGGTCAATTTCTGAAATGTTGTGAAGAAAGTGTAGAATAATAAAATTGAAGATGATGCAAAACAAACTCATTTATTTATCCTAAAGCATCCTGAAATTACTTCTGTCTTGCATTAAATTTTTGCAAATATAACCCAAGAAAAGATTTTTATCCAATGTAAGTTATCATTTTTAAAATTTGTAGTTGATTTATTATGCTACATAACTACAGTTGAAAACAAGCAAAAGAATGTGAGTTTGATGCTAATGGAGACTAAAACCAAGAAAAAAAGAAAAAAAAAACAACACCTGTGTAACACGGTAGTGACTCTATTATGGAGTGGGCTTGTTTTATTGCACATGATGTGGTTCACATGGACGCCAATATCATTTTGTTCTTTTAAAGATGTTTTTATACATTTCTTTTTACAGGGTGAATTCATTATACAACACAAATATAAAATAATATCAAAAAAAGAATAATACACAGTGAATTTAGTTTTGTGCTCCAAGTTCTTGGTTTTAAAAATCATTGCTGATATTGACCTTTTGCACATGATGTCACGCTCTCCAGAACTCCGCCCACTCTGCCATGATGGACGTCAAAACAACCAATGAGCTCCTTTAAAGCTCAATGGTCTAAAAACAGACATATGTAAACTAATATCGCTTCTATTTAGTTGGTTTTACTTAAAATATAATCACAGGGTGGTGCTGCTCGGTCGGCTGCACAGATAAGGATGCAGATCAAACTTGCCATTTTATTTTAAAACTTTTAATGAGTAAAGATGTGGCGGTGATGGACAGCAGCTGTCATTCATAATGACTGGCAGCTGTCCATATGGTTGTCAGCCTGTTCACAGACAAATTAGCTCGACTCGAACAAGTAGAAGCCGTGAGTAAACTGGCAAAAACAACTTCAGAAAACGATTTTAGTTGCTCTGTTCAATGCTCCCATCCCTCACTTCCGACGTTCATCATGGCGCCTGAATGATTTGTGACGTAGGTACAAAGGCTCAATACACTGAAATATAAAAATAAATTAATTAAAAGCCTCAAAATTAATGACATTCATGCATGACAGGTGGACAGAAGCCTTGATTGGTTTAGTTTGTCGGTAAGCAGAAAACCAACCATGATGAGCAAAATTTGTTTACACCAAATTTATCGAGCTATAGGCGTTCAGGAATGCCATGACCATTCTGGATTTCCTTTAAATTGTTCCCTGTCAGCAGCTGAAGAGTTAAAATCAAAGATTACTATCTGATCCACGCATTCACTGGGTTTATTGTGCTCCAGAGCCATTAAGTAAAACACCACAGAGATGTACAGTTGGATTGGAAACCATTATGTATTTATTCTCAGCTCTTTATGTTGTCAAATCAGTCCTGCCAAAACGAGACTGCCCAGCTTTCTCAGCCCAGATGTTACAAATTTACTGGTTCCTTGTACAGATTAACCTTTTGCACCAACCCCACCACTGCTGTCTGTGCACACTAAGTCATAACGTATATCAGCGGGTTGGCTCGGCACTGTGGGTGTGAAATAAACAATAAACAAACCGCCAGCTGTGAGCAGAAAGTTTACGATAACACACATTCAAAAAAGCCAATTATATCCTTGAGGTTGTGCAGAAAATATTGCTGCAGCAAAACTGAGGCTCTGTTAAGGGTGTAAAAAATTAACAATGGTTCTTTTGTATTAACTATGGAGATATTTGACCTCTGAACTCTCAGTTATTTCTTTTAAGGGGTTTCAAATTGAAAAAGAGTTTTAATCTTTTTTTTTTTTTTTTTTTTTGCTTAGAGATACTGCTGATGGGGGGTTTGTGAAGCGTGATTTTATCTATGAAATTATACATAAAAATGTATCAAATCGTTTATTTTGACAAATTTTTTATGACAGTTATCATCTAATTAATTGCTATTTTTACTATTTTCTCCACGATTTGTTCAATGAGAGCTTCGATAAATATCAATAAATCGGAAAATTTCATTAAATGAAATGCAGTTACTCTGAGAAATTTAGTGACACAAATCACACTTCGTTATGTGACTTATGTCCTGAAAATGCAAACTGATAAACATTTTTCAAGAGCGGTATTTGTGCTTGTGGGTCTACATTGGAAAAACAAAATCTTACAAAGTATTCTTGGTCTAGTTTCCAGTGCAAATATCTTAGTCCACTTGAAATTAGATAAAACTTTTAAGAAACTTCTCAGCAAGAATAAGTCAATAATTCTTTAATATAGATGAAAAAGTACTGGCTCCATTGGCAGGTTATTTCACAAGACATTTTCTTGTGAAATAACCTCTTTATAAATGAAAGAACTTTTTCATCAATATTAAAGAATTATTGACTTAAAACAAGCTCTATAGCTTTCTAAAAAGTTTTGTACACTTATTTCAAGTGTACAAAGATATTTGCACTGGAAACTAGACGGATATTTCTCTACTAAGTTGCAGTGAATTTCAAAAAGACAGAAGAGACAACAGATATTATAACTGAGGACGGCGTACTGGAATGTCAGGAAAAAATGGCCGGATTAGCATCACCTGATGCTGGACGGTCTTCCAAAATGGGACGTCTGATTTAACAGTAAATCCTTCATTCAAAGTAAATCTGTAATCCCTGTGGATCATTAACAAATCAAAGTGCTGCTGCTTCTGCTTTATGTTCCTTTGGTGCACATCCATTTAATATCTGTGAATTTGAAAATTTTTTTTTGAAGAGATTATAAATCAGTTTCACAGTGTAAACGCTGTGAAATTAACACAAAATTCTGGCTACAATTTGGGGTTTTAATCCTGAGAAGTTTCACTTTTTGCCTGAGAAGAAGTCCATGTCATTACAATTTGTTGAGTCCAAGGAGTGTGTCCTGACTTTATGTAATAAAGTGTAATCGCTGTGGCAAAACTATCGGTTATAGCTTTATTGCTAAAAATGACAGCTTTTATAAGCATTATGGGAGCGTCTTTCGTACTCTCAGCCTCTAAAAGAGTCATGGGAGAGTCTGCAGACATAAAGATCTAAACAACAACCAGGATATATGGAAACTTCACAGTCAAAACTTTAAGAATCCACTGATTACTTTTGAGTTGAAACAATCGATTAATTGTCAAGTAATTTAGTAATAGAATAAACCATATTTTGAGCATACTGGCTCTAAAGAGGCAATTTTGGTTAAAGAACACATTCAGAGCAGTAATTAAAGCAAAACTGCTCAAAATATTTTGGATTTAAGAAAAAAAGACAACATTCTTTGTCTGCAAATGTTCTACACAGAAATGTTAGTGACAATTTCATCCTCACCCAGTCCAATATGTGTAAAAAAAAATGATCCTATTAAACACCTTTTGCAATTCAGTTATTTGAATCTCAGCATCATGACAGCTTTAAGTCTTTTTTATGACTTTAAAGGCAGTTAGACAGTTTTCACACGTTTGACTTGCATTTGTGACAAACATGTTTCCTGTGCAATACCTGAGAGCGAATCAGTTAGTCCTGGATAATTTATGGCGTTTCTGCTAATAACACTAATAACTCTAATTCTGCTCAGGAACTAAAGCTTTTCTGCAGGTCACTGTATTGAAACATCAGGAACTTTACATGCTGATAGCTCTGTTCTTATCAGGGGTGTAGCGATACAATAATTTGACGATATGATATACAATATTCTGATCACGATACAATATGTATCACGATATTTGGCCAACAATACCATTCGATGCACTTTTACAATTTTCTGAAAGATTTTAGAAGGACACAGTGTTTTTAGTGACATTTTGTGTTCTTGGATTTGATTAACTGACAACTGATTAAAAGCACCAACTGCACAATACCCGACTATGATTGGACAGAATCTAACAGTCTACAGCTGGACAAAATGAAACAAAGATGCAGTGAGAAAATTAGTTTCTGTCATTTAATTCATGTGGACTTGACATAAGTTTCAACATTAATCTGGGAGCTGAGTCTGCTGCACAAACCAGCACAAACGTAGTTGAGTTAATTGACACCCATTTTTGTTTGATTTGAAGGAGGTGGGGAGCTGGTTGACCTTTGACCTCTATAAACATTTCTTTATATCCTTAACATGATAGCAACACAAACGAAAATGTTTGCTGCACAAACGTTTGACACCAATATTGTCTGAGTTGAAGAAGGTGGGGGGCCAACTTCACTCAGGCCTCAGACTGCCAGGATCTCATCGTACGCTCAGTCTCTGATACTTTTGGTCAGTTGCTAATAAGAATGATCGATCCGCCATCGTCGTCATGATAATCCAGAATGCGGCTGCAGGTTCCCCTCTTCGTTTTCCAGCTTAAAACAGTAGCACTGCCTGCTGCGTGTTCATTCTTCAGGTAATCCTTTATATACAAAACAGAAACACTAAGCTGAAAACTAGTTACGAAGTGAATGATATCCAAACTTTGCATTAATTTTGTGATCTCACTGCTTTTGCCACTGCTCTGTTCTGCTTCTCTTTCACAGTTACTTGCCCACCTTTACTTATTTTTAAGCAACAAAATGCAGCCCATAATTATTTGTTGAAGATTTCCAAAAACAAAGGAATCTAATGTTCTTTTTGTTGTTGTTCGTTTTTTTTAAAGTTTGGAAGCCAATTCCCTTTCATATAACTGGAAAAGCCGGGTTTTTAATGTCTCTGACATTCGGGAAAATATGGTTTACTTATTTTAGCATAACTCCGGTTTTACTTGACCTATTAACACAATTTAAAAACTGGTATGTAGTTTATAATGTGCACTTTAAGCACAAGTTGAAAATGAGACTGGGGAGGCGGAGTCTTGCTGCTACAAATCAGACATGTTAAAAAGACGGTATAAGCCCATGGATTCCTATGGTTTAGGATTTTCATTCGATGCTTGCGGATGAAAAATCGATACGTTTCAAGGTGGAAAAATATCAATCAATATCGTAGAATCAATATAATTATACAGCCCCAATTCTTATGGCATTGTGCTGTTTCCTGTCACATCCTGAAACTTCAGCCGAAGATTTTAGGGAACTCTGACGTTTTTGGGGTTTTTTTAAATAAAAATTTCAGTCAGAAGACTAATTTTTGCATCGAGACCAAACTCGATGCTTGTCATGTTTTGCGAAGGCACCAGTTTGGTTTCTCTCCAGATTCCTTTCAAAACTCAGGAACCTCAAACAAAACCCGGGTGCCAATTATACGTCTTGCATCATTGTTTTCCACAAACTTGCCTTTGAAATCATGGCGTACTTCGTAAAAACAAACTGAAACGGATTTATGCTGAGCACAGAGCTCGGTAAAAAAGGAAGATAAATATGCCGTCAGTTGATCAAGTTCGCTTTTCTTCCTTTTTTTTTTGCACAGATTAAAAAAAAAACACAACATAAATACATGGAGCAGCGAATAAAAATGAACATACGTTTTTGGACAGCTCTTTGATTATGCAATCCGGGCCTGCAGCACAGCTGTAAAACATTTGTTTTTAAATAACATGATATATCGGGATGCTTGGCTGTGGTACAAAGTCTGTCTCGTTCTGTTAGCCTCTCGCTGAGAAGTTATTCCCAAAGAATCTGTCTCAGAAAACAATGCATTCATCATCGTTATTAACATATGAAAACATAAACGCATCTGACGGATGAGTTACCAGAAGCAGGAGACGTCCTCAAGGAAGAGATCCGGCATCCCAGCTGAAATCCTGAAGGTTCCTCTCAAAGCCGAGCCGCATTTCGGCCACTCGGAAAGTCCGTACGCTACCAAATGAAGCACAGCTGGCGTCTCTATGCCAACGTGTTCTGTCAGGCCTCGCAGCTGCATGGTGCCAAGGTTTCAGTCTGTACAATGATCTTGGCTCTTTTTGGAAATGACTTGTTGAAAAGGGTTTTGCTGTGAATCACTGGAGTCTCTGGGCGGCATCAACGTGGAAGTCACCACTCTGCTGGCTCCGTGGGCGCCGTCTCCAGTTCTGGGCTCTGCGTTTTTCTGCCCTTCTTTGAATGGGAGACGTCACAGTCTTAAAAGCAGAAAAAAATAAACACATCCATGTTATCGTTAATTACAGCAAATCAAAGCATTCTTTGTGTGGACCTGACTGCAGAAAGAGCCAGTCTGCTTTTAAACCACATGCGTCAAACTCAACCAAATCTGGCCCGTTGTAGCTTTTTATGTGGCCAAATTATGTCATTAAGTCCTTTCAGGATTTTGACAAATCTGCGAAATTCACACAAAATCAACAAATCTTCACATTTTTCTTTGATTTTACAGCAAAAATGATGAAAAACATTGAGTTTAAGTGACTTCTATGGATCAAATTTTGTTATTTTAAGGACGAAAATTACAATAATTCATATAAGTAACAAAAAAACCCCCAACTAAATCAGGAAGTGATTGACATCAGCCTTACTTGATGTCAATTTATAGTCCGTAATTGATACGATGAGTAATAAAAAGTCACATTCAACATCGTACATTAATGCAAATATAAAAATTCCTTATAAGCATTTCGAAATTGGCTCCACAAAATCTGTGAATTTGATTGCAAATCCTGGAGTAACAGCAGATTATTGATATTTTAACAGTTTAATTGGTTTTATCAACATATTCTGGCACAACCGGCCCTTTAAGAACGCCCATATTTTTGATATGGACCAAAATGAAAATGAGTCTAATACCGGTGATTTAACCTGCCAACGGTTGCCAGGGTTACCCGCTGTTGTCTTGCTTCTTTTTTTAAACATGAATAAGACTTGTCTGTATTTATATATGTAGTTCAGCATAATGAAGCTGTTTATCACAGCCAGAGATGGAGAGAGTGAAACTTCAACATATTTTTACTCAAGTAAAAGTAAAAGTAGCCATCGAAGAAATGACTCAAGTTAGAGTAAAAAAAGCATTTGGTATAAAGTCTACGCTAGTGCTGAGTAACTAATCAAATTATAAACTATTTAATATTTAAAAATTACATAATCAGATGGACCAAAATATGAAGTAGAATTGCTTGTATTTTAAGGACATAAGCAACAAAAAATAACTAAAGAGAATTTTTCCAAATCAGTTTTTGTTCGTTGTGAAGCTTTAACAAAAAGCGTGTGTCTGAGGAGGCTGAGATGGGGATGCCAAGGATTTCTGGCGAGCGGATGATGGATTTGGATCTGTAAGGAAAGAGGAGGCTACAGAGGAAAGAAAGCTGGTGTGAAAGAAGATGCTCGTAGGGATTTTTTGGGGGTGAAAACAACAAATTATGGTGGTTTCTGAATGCATACAGGAGAGAAAAGCAGGAATAAATCCCTCTGATGTTTCCCAGAAAACAAACCTGAACAGTTCCCTGGATATATGGATGTTTAAAAACAGCATATCAATCAAGATAAAAGTGCTGTGGCATCATCAGAGGTGCGCTCCACTTCCTGAGACATGCCAAAAGTCTTCCCAAGCAAATTTCTGCACAATGTCCATCCATCTACCTCATCTAGAAGTGAGGTAATGCTGCGCAGCATCTGTGGGGCCTGAAAATCTGGAGCACATAAGGCTGCGGCATTCTTCATGCACACACAGTTGCATCAACATGCATCTCCTGCAGGTGTTGGGTGACATTCATGTCAGGACTTTGATCTTTTACGTTCAGATTGAGCCAGAGGACGGGCTCCGACAGGAGACTCCTGATGGGATCAGTTCTGATTGAGACTTAAAATGCTCTAATGGGTCAGCGCCTCGTATCGGGGACATCCAGGGACGATTCAAGAAGTCCAGCAACAACAAAGAATAAAAATGTGTTCAGAATCAGTAAATTGGGACAATATTTTGACATTAACCCTGTAGATCAGGGGTGTCCAAGCTTTTTCTCATGTGGGCCTAAATCATCAAGGCAAAACAAATTCTAATTTGTAAAAGCAAAAATCACCAAAAATGTTAGGATTTTTTTATAACTGTTAAATTGTAAAATAAGTTTGGACTATTTTAATTAAACACACTTTTGTAAAAACGGGATTGCAGATCAAAATTTTCAAATGGCTTGTGATTGTTTTCCTTCTTAATGAAAGGCATCCAGTTTGCATATTATTTTGGGCTTGATTGAAGAAAACTGAAGAAATATTTGTCTGCTCTCAGCAATAAAAACAGGATCTGGGTCAGTCTTCATTTGAAAGTGCTCGCTGTACTTAGACGAGTTTTGGCTGCACCAAGGTGTATTTTAGAGCATAAGTCAATGAATAGATGTGATTCTGGTTACTGTGACAACAAAAGGAAACCAAGAAGCTAGGAAAAGATGATCACTTTCCAAAACTGAGTCCAGGGGCCCCACTTTGAACAGCCTTACTTTTTATTAAAAATGGGATACCACCCAGATTTGTGTGTGAAATTAGACAAAAAGAACTTTTAGTAATATGGTGAATTCAGTTGAAACGTAATATAGCAACAGGACCAGGCGGGATTCTTATTCTTCCTTTTTAAATCCTTCCTTCAGGGGTCGGCCTGCACAGATTAAAAGCCATATGAGGCACAAAACCAAGAAGCACGACTTCCTGATCACAAATGGTCAGTCGCCACATGTTGAGGGCCTCCGAAATGGGAAAATGAGGAAGACCTCAGCTCTACTGTCCCCTTCACAGGTCAGCCTTTAGTGGAACTGGTGTTTCGTATCATGATTGAAGATCTGGTTTGGGGTGATTGCATGTGATTGGGTGACGACTGACAAAGATGGATGGCTTACTGGAGCACCTGCTTAGGATTTTTTAAAAAGCGAGTGCACCTCTTTTGCAAACACTTTCCAGTGACAGCTGTCCAGATGGTTCTGAGTAAGGCAACGTTCAGGATGTCAGGTTACACATTAACATGGCCTCGTGGGATCCCGCAGGCACAAATCTGTCCAGATGGCCTGGCAGAGGCTGTGGTCCAACCTGGAGCATCAAAGTATTGGATCATCTTTGATCCCGAGCTGGAGAGACACTCGCACAACACCGGGAAAAAACCCCCCAAAACAAAGGACGCAGATGGCTTCTTGCATGGCAAATTGACAGAAAACCCTGCCTTTCGTCATGTTCATAACCATAACCCCACATGGAACAGATCAGGATGCAAACATACATTTTCATGTAAGAAATCTGATAAATGTTGATGCGTCTTTTATGTGCCGGAGGGAGCGGATTTCATTTGCAACCTTTTATCTTGATTGTGTTGAACTCACAGTCCTGAGAAGATTCTGTGCTGGAAAAGCACTCCCAGAAAAGGCAGCACATGGTGTGGCACAAGTTATCCACCAGGGATTTTGGAGACGCGAACCTCCAGCTGGACTCCGGCACCCTGTCGGGCTCCTCCGTTAACTGATCCCAAATGTCTTGGATCGTCTCTGGAAGCTCCTGCTGGAACACCTGGACACACCAAAACAAAACACACACAGCTGACAGGTCGGCTTTAAAACCACAAGTCACCTGGCAAACAGGAAAATAAAGTTATATTACAGCAGCCATTAAATCCCAGCAATAGCTGCCTGTTTGTAAAAAGATATCATTTCAAAATGTCTTTCCGGATCTTAATTTTACCTTTTGCACGTTTTTATACTTCCATTTGAGTCTCAACTGCTTCTAAAAACAACATAACCACTTAAAAAAAAAAAAAGACACTCAGCCGTTTTATGGCAATATGTTTTTTGGTGAGCCGTTTGAAAAACCTGTACTTGTTGAGTCACATTCCATGGGCACTGTGCCGTCACCTAGCAACCCCAGCAGAGCCAGGCCGTTACCTAGCAACGCCAGCAGAGCCAAGGCTGTTACCTAGCAACCCCGGCAGAGCCCCAGGCCGTTACCAAGCAACCCCAGCAGAGCCCCAGGCCGTTACCTAGCAACGCCAGCAGAGCCAGGCCATTACCTAGCAACCCCAGCAGAGCCCCAGGCCGTTACCTAGCAACCCAGCAGAGCCCCAGGCCGTTACCTAGCAACCCAGCAGAGCCCCAGGCCGTTACCTAGCAACCCCAGCAGAGCCCCAGGCCGTTACCTAGCAACACCAGCAGAACCAAGGCTGTTACCTAGCAACCCCAGCAGAGCCCCAGGCCGTTACCTAGCAACCCCAGCAGAGCCCCAGGCCGTTACCTAGCAACCCCAGCAGAGCCCCAGGCCGTTACCTAACTATTTATCTTTTTTTATTTTTAGGTAACTGCTTGTCGAGGCATTCATGACGTCACAAACATAAATGCTGCTCTTGAAAAACGTTTACGTGACGTAACTTTCTTAAATAAGTGTTCTTTCCATCATTAAACTGCACAAAGAAACTTCATGTAATCATATTTTCTAATTTACTGATATTTATTGACGCTCTCATGGAAAAATAGTTCAATAGTCCCAAAATAGAAAAAATCTAATTTTTGTCAGTTTAACATTGATTCAACAAAATTCTTAACTTGACAATAAATTTTTCACAACAAATGATAAACAATACGATAAATGCCCACAACCTGAGTTCCAGCACATTTGGTCAACGGGTTTTACCTCTGTATAATGGCTGCTGGAAAAGACAAGTGTCTTGTTTCTGTTGACTTGCTTTCCATCAACAACTTGCTGCATTCTTAGTGGTTGTGGAGGAGGCTCTACTAATGCTTTTCATAAATGTACAATTGTATAATTGCGCATCTTTTCACGTGTGAATGTAAACACTGAGTTGCGGGGCGTGGCCAGCAGCAGCTTATTTGATTTAAAGTAACAAGATGCCCTAAAACAGCTCAATCTGAAAGGAGCCCAAAATAGACATTATTGATCAAACTAAAATCTCATTAAGAATGATTTAGTGTAAAAAAATTTAACAAACAGACTTATCCTAACCTGTTCACAGAAGAATAATTGGACAGCTTCCGGTCGATCAGCTGCTCAAAGTATTTTTTACTCCTGAACCAACTGCATGAAAACATTCCTGAGATTGGCTCCTGCAAATTTTAATTCTTTTTATCTGAAGCTGAAATTTATTTTAACACACTTGTCTGTTATATTTTTTCCTTTTCTGTGTACAAAACAAACCAGAGTCTGGGCTCCACATTCAGAATGATTTCATACAAAAAGACTTTTATTGTGAATTGGTGCTAAATAAATAAACTGAATTTAATTTTAAGGAGGACTCCACTGTTCTTTCAGAAATGTAATCTAGAGTTTAAAATAACTAGATGATTAAAAAATGTGATTTCAGGTCATTACTAGTGCTGCTCATGATGAACAGATAAAATATTTTAGCATTGTGACCAAGGCAGTCTGAGATCCTAATGTTTGAGGGAGATAAAAGTAGGGGAAAACATTCAGGGCCAACAAAAGAGCCTCTATTTTACAATGCTATATTTGTTTGTTAAACAAATCATGAACAGAAGAAATACTTTAAACTACAAATCACGAGAGGATGAGCGAGATATGAGATGTGATCAGCTTTGCTCCAGACTCTGTCTGCCGTCTTTGCCTCACGCGGCTGCAGGGTTCCTGTGTGCTGCTGTCTGCAGGGGGACCGTGGTGATTAATGCACGGCCTGCTTTTGGAAAATAGTCTAAACTGGATTAAAATATTGGATTTAAAAACAAATCCCAGCACAGTTAAGCCGTTAAAAAAGGAAAACCTGCAGACAGATGAGGGTATTTATTCCCTCATCTGCACTTTACTGAATAATCAGGCGCTGCATTTTGTACATTCACCTCCCCTGAACTCTTGTTTTCAATCATAAACTGAAGCTACACTTAGGTTTCCTTCAATAAGAGAATTAGTTCCCGGTATTAAACAGATTACAACAATGTGACATTAGTCAGTGAATTGGGTAATTTTGGGAGAATGTGAGCGCAGCTGTGGAGCAAACATTTGAACTTGGTCTTACCTCAGCAGGATGCGACTGAACAAAGACTCCCTCAGCATCCCTGAACCGTCTCTCCAACTCCGCTGTGTATGGACGCGAAGGATGCCTATCCGGCAAAACCCGGATGATCTGAAAATTAGAACCCATTTTCAGTTTATAGCTCCTTTAATTTGGCATGATCACTTCGTGATGGATGAAGCATAAAACTCAAGAAAACCTGTTAATGCACAGTTCCCACAAGTGTGAACCAGAAGTGATCTAGGTAAGCAAGCGCAGGACGAAGCATGCATAAACCGTGGCTTACAGACCAACAAAAAGAAAGCAGAGTAATCAAATAATAGCTTTAGTTTAAACAATTCATGAACAGAAGAAATACTTTAAACTACAAATCACAAGATGATGAGCGAGATGTTGTTTACAAGTTATCTAGGAATAGAGAGCTAATTCTAAACTTGTCGCTTGTTTGCTGTTGTCATAGCAACTCCGTAGCAACCGTCATCACAGTTACATGCGACACCTGCCAAGATGGCTGTCAGTGTGACGTCAGATGAGAAACAAGTATTTGCTGTCGGATTAAAATTGTCACCTGGGATTTTATTCTCCTGTAGTTCTCCATAAAAATTAATGGTTGCTACAGTAATTACTTTTGTCTAATTGCTCAACTCCTCCACAGCTCTAACCTGCTCAGGCCTCCTGAGAGTCTAAATGTAGACAAATATTCATGTTTCTCATCCCATACGATGTTCTTTTATGCTGTAATTGACATTGTCTACCACTTTATATTGGCACTCTCACTTTTATAACAACTAAAGGCATAAATGGAATAATAATAATAATAAACATTAGAAAAACAATAGGCCTTCGCAGCGCTTAGCTGCTCGGGCCTAATAACCTCTGGTTTATTCAGTCACCATGAAGTCTCTTAAGAGTGCACAGAACAAAAATGTCTAATTTTACCGTTTGAAAATCTAGTACATCCCATCTTCTGATGCTAATGGTGGATTACTGTGAGAAACAAAAAGCTGCTGAGTAATGCAAGAACCAGAGAGTCAGAAAAGGCCGAGTCACTGGTTGCTATGGTGATTCCACCCACGAGAGACAAGAAAGTGCCGGTGAGCCTCAAAACAAGTAGCTGCCTTTTAGTTAAATTAACCAAAGACTTGAACCAAGAGTGTGTGAACGATCTGGCGGCTTCACAGGCAGATTTCTATCCGTGCACGGTTTTTTAAAGTTGCAGATGTGACGTGATAAAAAGTCCCTCAAATTCCAGTTTGGTTAAAAAAAGATCGGAAATCTAATAGGAGTGAATCAGAGTCTGGGTGGGAGCTATCTGCACTCTGGGCCAATTTGTCAGAAAAGTGTAAGACCAACATCAGTGAGAGACACTGAATCAGAGCAGACAGATATGCCTAGATTTTGATGCATAAACTGCGTATGGAGACAAAACTGCGAGCATTAAAACAGTTTAAGTTTAATGAACTTCGTGTTTCACCGGGGCAGAATCTACAGTGTGTGACATCATCACACTCTAAACTGAACAAGTGGGAAAAATCATCAGACTGAAACTTGTGACTGTGTAAAACCATAAAAAGGTAATGAAACGACAATGTGGTTCATAAAAGTCCAATTTTCTTTGAACGGTTTAAATATCAAACTGTTTCTGCTGGGAAGTGAAGTTGAGCTTCAAAAAGCGCACAGTTTTCACTAAAATCTCATAAAGTCAGTCCAAAAAATGTTTTGTGGATCTTTCTAAACTCTTTTTTAGGGGGAGGAGCAAACCAGAAACCAACAGATAAACGGTAGGGATTGTATTTATACCTCTTATTTAAGAGGGTGTTAAATAAGAGGCAAAAATCTTGATTTAATCACTTGCAAAAATGTAGTTCGAACGAATGTCTGAGGAGCAGTTGCATTAAAAGTTTTTATTAATAAACACAAAGAAATAGGACATTTACATTTGTGACACTCTGACGCTGTTAATGTGCTGTTTACATGTAAATAAAAAACATTTATTGTTCTGAAACCCCGGAGGTGCTCTTCAGATAAGGAACTCGTTTTATTTGTTCATTTTTTTCCACCAAGGAAAAAGGTGTGATCATATCATGTGCTTGCGAAACCAACTGTTAGTTTTAGGACAAAGTGGAGATTTAACCTGGAGTCCCGCCAGCAGCAGCGTCGGCCGTTTCAAACACAAGCCGCGTGACAGAAAACCAGATGGAGGACGGACTCTGGAGAAGATGAACTCATCCTCAAGCATTAATCACGACTGGTTCCTCAGTTTTCACACATTCTGTTGATTTTAAAGAGCCTGACAAATGAGTCGCTGTTATTGGTGCAAAATGGAAGAAATCAGTTGATTGGTTGGCGTTTTAAACAGCATTTAAAAGCAAAAATAAAAACGGTGAATTCCTTGCAGGAAAACAGGAATTTACTAGTTTGGAAACTGCATTATACAGACTCAAAATGTTCCCACAACGTGTTTACTTACGCAACTGGAGCCACTGGAGCGCAACATGAGTTTCCATGTTTCCAAAAGCAAAGAGGAATAATAAATATTATAGACTCTATTAAAGACTGCGCTGGACTGATACGCTGCAGCTGACTGAAATAACTGATCAACTCACTTAGCTCCAAATACCAGCCACTATTAGGTTACGCGTCAGTCAAATGCAGTTAGGGGAAGTTATTTTTCATAAGTGGTCTGAATTTATGCCGGTAATTCCTGACGTGTGATTCTCAAGAGAGAGTCAGAAAGCCTGCCAGAACAAAGAGTCACATTGGTTTATCGCAGAAATCTGGAACTTTTAGACCAGATTTAACAAATCACGTAATGTATTTTGGAAAAGGGAAAAGGCTTTGTTGATCCGGCGAAGGTGGGAAAACTGGTGTGAGCTGCATGTGCTGGCATGCAGAGAGAGATAAAAATTAATCGAATGGGTTAAAAACACGAAAGAATAAATAATTTCTGTCTGAGATGATCTGAATGGGTCTGGTTCTACCACTTCGGCCGCGCTGTCTGTTTCATAACACCTTTCACTGCCATTTTTTAATCAAAAGCTTGATTTTACACAACATTTTAATCAGAAAGTGGTCTGTACTTTGACTGGGCCACTTGGATGTTTTTCTGCTTCAGTCAATCTGTTGTTTAGCATCATTGTCCTGTTTGGGCCAAACTTCACCTGTCAAATAAATGTCCTCACACTTTTCGACTCAAAGCCAAAAACGTGCACACAAAAATATATGGCAAACCATTATACATTATACCGCCACTGCCTTGCTTCATAGCTACGGTACAATATCGTCACTCTCCTAAAATAATGGCTGAAGACACTTTTTTGACAAAAATGATTTTGGAAAGAAAAAAAAACCTGCCACCTCTCTTTTAATTCTTTTTAATTATAAAGAGAAGCCTATGGTATCATATTCCTGCCAAAAATCTTGAGGAGCTTAATAAGGAACCATAACAGTGCATTTTTTAAATGAGAGTGCATGATATTTCCATTTATTCATGGGCCAAGTAATAAAACATGCCCCCTCCTGCTGGTGTATTTCAAATTAAAATTCAAAGATACGTTATTGATCCCAAAGGGAAATGAAATGTTCTTGTCCCTCATATTAATTCAAATTCCTTATAGAGTCAAATCAGTAAGAGAGCAGCATCTCCTCTTCTTGATTAGAGGGGGGATGTGTTCAAAGAGGTTTAAATACAGTCATAATTTATGGAACAATAAGCATTAAATACCATCAAAATCATCAAGCAAATACACTTCAAATATATTGATCAGTTTTCCAGTTAGTATGAATCAAAGCTAAACAGTCTTAATTCAAAGTGAATCAGTGTTTCGGCTGTTTTACAGTTTTTTGGAGGTTTGAGAATACCTGCGATCGGATTTATGCGCTCTCTCAATAAAGTGTGGTGATGCGATTGGTTACTAAGCTCCTCTGTGTTTTTGGCAGGAATGAGACGCCATAAGAGCCTTTTAAAATCAACCTTGTAAAAATGCCATACTTGTTTAATCTTTTCCTCGTTGACCTGTCATGAACTTTAACATTCAACCTGCTAACTGAGGCATGTGGTTCTGAGATGGAGCCCGACGGGTTTCCTGTAATTTAACTGGGTCATCCATTCCAGGGAAGACTGGCAGATGTTTTAAATACGTTCCTGTGGTGAATAATCTACCTCTCTGCAGAATGATGAACGTTGGATTGTTGAAGCAGTAGTCTTATAATGCTTCCCACATTGAGCTCCTTGCTGACTGTGGAGGTTCCTCCATCTTTTCCTCAGTGTTAGTGTTTATTTAAATGTTTTCACATTTATAATTTTACTTTTTCTTTGGTGGTGGGTTTTGCATTAGGTTGTTTGCTATTTCGGGTGCACACATTTAGTAAACGCCTTATGTTTATTTAGT
>CAEGAD010015189.1:0-11204 GCA_903067055.1 Poeciliopsis paucimaculata
GTAGAAGGCCGACTTTGTAACTGTCTTTATGTGGCTCTGAAGGTTAAAGTCAGAGTCCATCACTACTCCCAGGTTTCAGGCCTGATTGCTGGTTTTTAGTTGTAATAACTGAAGCTGTACATTGACTCTAGATCGTTCCTCTTTAGGTCCAAAAATAATAACTTCAGTTTTGTTTCTATTCAGTTGGAGAAAGTTTTGACACATCCACACATTTATCTGTTCTAAACATTTATTCAGTGATTGGGTGGGTTCAGAGTCACCTGGTGACATCGTAATGTAGAGCTGAGTATCATCTGCATAGCTATGGTAGATAAATCATGTAATTTATCATTAGAAGAAGGTATGGAGGAGATTTAAGATATTGCATTAATCCATTAATCTTGAATTGAAATTAAATGTTTACTAAGTGGATAAACTAAATTGTCCTGCAGACAATCAGAGGTGCAGGTTGTTATTGTTTAAGCCTACCCAACCATCCATCATGGTCGCTGACAAAGCTTTTAGCTGTTAACACTTTAGATTTTGTTTTCCATGTGCTTGAGTTGACTCATACTTTATCTTGACTCTGTAACAAATGCAGCAAATTGTTATGAATTATCCTTGAATATCCCCTCTAGTCTCAACTTTTTAGCCAATTTATTGACATAAAATATGTAGACAAAATATATCTGCGTATTTTAGAAATGTACTCAGACATTCCACTGTGTAGTTTCTTTCTCTCTCTTTTTTGTTTCCTGAAAGTGTTTCACTCATAATTTGCAGATTTATTCAGAGTACTGGCTGATATTTTGTTTTAGAGTCTGTACGTCTCTCAGTAAAGCTGCATTTTATCCTGCTGTTTAATTCACCATGGAAGATTTTGTTTTTCAAGTCAGAACTTCTATCAATACTATCTGATTTAAATACAGTTTAGAAAATTCTAAAATGCATATTATTCATCTGATTTGTTACCATCAGCAACAAACTTCTAATTTAAACAAATGTATTTGCTTGAATAAACTGTAGAAGATATAAAAATAAAAACAACAACCTGCTGTGAAATCCTGTTTCCTCAAACTGTGCGTTCATAGAAACACCTATGAAGGTTTTCCACACCTGTAGGTGAATATGTTCAGGCAGGGTCAACCAGAGTGCACATATTTCAGTAAGAGCAATCAGTTTATCAATGTATACAAAAACAATTATTTCAGATACAGAACAGAAAGAGTGGCAATAGACCCAAGAGAATCACACTCACTCTGACCTCGGCTGAAAAAAGTGAACGTGTTTATTTAGGGCTTCCTTTGACTTCTTTTTAAGGCTCTGGTACATGTGTTGCAATATGCAAGCATAAGATTAAAAAAAAAAAGGCAATGTTTTGCAATATGCTGCTGTTAAGTAAACTTTATAACTGCCAGATATGAAAAGTTATCTTGAATAACAAGCTTTCTTCAGGGTGAAAGCTTTGTCATATAAAAACATATCAGTTTGAATTATGAACTGCAATGATTCTTTGTGTTTATTACTTGGAAAAACACCCTTTTACTGAGTTATAGAGGTGCACCACAGTAAAAGTACATTTTAGTAATTAATTTTAGAGGTATGTTTCAAGTGTTTATTTTTGTAAAACTGGATGATTATGGTTCTGTCTTCTCTGAAATCAGAATATTGCTGAAGACAAAACACAAAAGAGGTTTTATCACATTATGTGGAAGACAAAAATGCTCATGGCTAAAATAGTTGGGTGTTCAAAAGTGATCGATTCAATAATATTAATAGAGTCGAGGAGAAGGAAAAGATGTGGTGGAAAAAGTTGCACATGCAATAGGGATAATGAGAGGATTGTGAAGGCCCTTCATAAGTTTGGGTTGGAAGACACAAACTGTGAACTGCAGCTGTAACTGCAACCTTGAGAGGCATGTTGGGCAAAATCCAGATAAGGATTTGGAGGAGCTTCACGCAGAGTGAACTGACGCTGGGATGAGTACATCAAGATGCTCCTCCCCCTAAGGGAGGGTACATGGAGGCCAGCAGCCAAATAAAAATCCTACACATGGACCACAAATGTCACCTTTCTCGTTTCAAGCCTCTTGAACCAGAGACTGTACTGTTGCTTAGTGAAAAGAAAGTCCTCTTTTCAAATAAAGAGGCTGAAGGAGCAGTGGAGAAACACATAACCCATTGAAGGTCAGTGTGAAGTTTCCACAGTCAGTTATGATTTTGGGTGCAATTTTATCTCCTGGTGATGGTTTGCTGTGTTTTATGAAGTCCAAAGTCAGAGTAAGTTTGTGCCTTTAGAGAACTTGAGGCTTGCTTCTGCTGCCAAGCTATATAAAGATGGTGACCAGACCAAACAATGCTATTTAACCAACCAGATCTTCCTTAGCACATCTTCGGAGCCTGTGGCTGAACACTTTTATACCACAACAAATTGTTTTGAAGGCAGTAATTTATGCAAAAGGAGATCAAACCTATTATAGAGTGCTCATACTGTACAGTACAATGAGCTAATTTCAGCAATTCAACAATGCTGTTTTAAATGATGTAGTTTTTTTTTTTTAATTAATCTTTTATTTTCTTATTTTAGTTCAATTGCTGAAATCTACTAACTTGTCATCGAAATTCAAATTTATTGTGATACAACAGTGAAAATGGTTGACAAATTAATGCATAATATTCTTGTAAATACAACAGAAAGCCAATATCAAGTATAGCTTTACCAGCACGTTAACGTTCATGCAAGATTGCCACCTTGCTGTGTCTTTGTGCATTTTGTTCAATACTTAAAAACTTTTTAAAGCTCCCACATAACACAAATTATTTGGTATTATCTAATACTACAAAATACTAATTGAATACTACTTAAAGGGGACGTATTCAAAATCCACTTTTTTTTAGCCCTTAGACAAGTTTTGTGTACATTTACTCCCTAGGAGTGCAAAACAAAAACAACAAAAAAAACCCATTTATTTTCTCTTGGTGCTGTGTAGACATCTTCCTATTTTTTATTTTTTATTTTTTTTTAGTCTATGTCAACTTTTCTCTATTTGGTACAACGTTTTCTTGGCTATGACGTCACCGCATTCGCAACGAACCTTCTAAACAATGTCATCACTTCCGGTATTGTGAATCCGCCATTTTTTTCACCTCGCCGCGATTTTGCACTACAAGATCAGTTATTCCGAAGTTGCAAGTAAACAAGTTGTGTATCTTGTACCTTGTGCGTATTAATACACAAGATTTCTTACATTGCAACCAGGCGTCAGAGCTTCTTGGAAGGCTCTGGTTGAATTTTATTTTCCTTGGGAATGTACCCTCGCAGAGGGGAAAGTCCGTTTTTGGAGCGCTTAAGGACCACTGCTTCAGCAGGGATTTTCTTTCAGACTTCGTCTGATTGAGGTGTCTGTTTCTTATCTCCCTACTAAAACGAGGCAAAAACGGCAAAGCGGTAAGTTCCAAATAATGCTAAAATGACAACAAAGTTTATTTTACACATACATATTTTTGTCTTAATAACGACGTCCTGGCCGTTGGTTTAAGAGTAGCATTGAGCTGTGCGCTTCTGTTAGCCTTCCTGTGCTAGCTTTTAGCTGCCTCCTTGAGGATGTAACTGTTCTGCATGTTTCGGAACTTTTTGGCTTTGTTTTTATAGAACGCAGTGACATTCTTGACATAAGGAGCTGCTTAATTATGTCAGGGCTGTTTACGTCATTCAAATTGTGGTAGCACTACAATTTTAATAAGTATCTGAAATGCATGGACACTACAGCTAAACTACACTCCATGTAAACACAGTAGTAACACCATTGCGATGCATTCATTTGAATGCGTGATTCTGCTGCTTCCTTGTCCATTGTTGACATATCTAATGGATAAAAATTGTGTATAGCTGTCATCGAACTACAAACATGGCCGAACGGGGGGGTGGAACACTCTGCGACCTGGAGGGGCGCGGGCTTGAAATGTCTCGTTCATATAAAAAAATAAAAAAAACACAGCGAAACATGTTGATCTAAAACGCTCCTCGGAAAAGGGTGAATGATTTATATGTAAAAAGGAAGGATTTAAAAGCATGATCTCCCCACTTTAAAACTGTTAATACATTATTCTTCTCTGAATATACTGTACACTATCTTTGTTAACATGAAGTTTGCAAAAAGGATTTTTCAGGGATTTAAAGAAATTGTTCAAATCTGTTACAGTGAGCCAATAAAAAGTAGTCATAAAGGCACAGATAAGCTAACCTAGAACGCATTCTTTTAGGCTTTTATAGAACCAAGCAAACTAAAACTTGGTTGAAAAGGTTCCAAATGATGGCTGCTAATGACTGGAATTTCGAACCGTCGTCCTGCCTCTACAGGCACCTTTTTCTAACATTTAAGTGCAAGGCAGGAAGCAGTTTATTATTTTCTTCTATTCCACTTGTAAAATCTGTTTTTCACATGCAGTTTTGAGTTCATTATTTAAGATTATGTTAAGGTTAAAACAGCAGACCACTGATGTCAGACAAACACCCTTTTCCTGGTATGAAAAGAAAACTGATCTTATGATTCAGATTTCCCTGTACCAATCACATTTTGAGGGAAACAGTTGTACTTATTTTTTCCCAAATGGCCACTTAAGGGCATGAATTAATTGTTCATATGCACTTTTGTTTAATAATTTCTTAAACACATTTATTTTCTTGTCATTTGAAACATAAAATGTCACATTTGGAGCAAAAGACCATACTTCTCCCAAATGGTCTGTGGAAAAGAAGGTCTGTTTCCAAAACTATACTACGGTACTTTTATTTCAGTCTATTGTTACAATTTTAATTTTAGGGTGTCATGTGGGCCATATTGTCCATATTTTTACTTAATTTATTAAAGGCAGTTGGAAAATTGACTTTTAGCAAACAGAAGAGATTTCTTTCACTCTGCTGTTCTCTCTTTACCTGTTAATTTATACCACTTTTAGTTTTTGTGCCAAAAATTGAGCTGTGCTCTGTGTTATAAATTCACATACAGATGGTATATTACATTAGGTGTGTGAGGTGGAAACGTGTGCAGCTTGAAGACAGATGTTAAGCTGCTGCTATGGTTTTCTTCCTTAAGCAGATATGTCATTTCTGCTCACGACTTGAAATCCCATTGATCTGGAATACCTCCACAAAACACAATAAACACTCTGCTATAAAGGGGATACGAAAAGAGAAAGAAACTGAGGGTTGAGAGAAAGCGACGTGGATCAGTGCACCTGTGTGAACATCACTGGACTCATGGCACTCAGGCAAGCCGCTCCCCTCTGTCCTCTTACAGGACCCATCTCAGCAGATAAAAGCGAGACGCTCTTTGAGGTGTCCCTTGGCATTATGCCCGCATCCTACATCAAGTAATTGAAAGACCCGAGAGTAGTGTGGGGGCTTGCAGAGATATGGAAAGATAAAGGGTGACTAATTAAGTTGTGCTCACATTTACAAGTTTTATACAAGACAAAAAAAAAACTAAAAACAAAAAAAAAAACAGGCTTGTTTATGTGGAACGTTAGCCTGGTAAAAAGCAGTCCTCTTGTACTATGCTATTTGGGTCTGGGCTCTTGGCTACTCAAAAATGAGTAGCCAAGAGCTTTTCTGAGGTCTTAACTGTGTTGAAGTTTAAAATTTTACCCATCATATTTGTCTGTGATGTATGTAATACGCCAATTTGATGCTATAAAGTTTACCCGAAATTTCCTGCGCTGTAAATCACCTCCACAGAAAATAGAGAAACCAATCTGAACAAAATAGCTGTTAGTGTTAATTCAATATGTGAAAGCATGACCAACTCAGACTGAACGCTTTGTTCATTTCCCCCACTACATAGCTAAAGCTACAGGCAAACTATGATTAAAACAGCACAGAAAAACAACTTTCTTGTTCAAAACTTTTGCTTCTGGTCCAGTAGAAAATTGTCTGGAGGGAATCTAAGTGAAGTGGAGGAAGCCCAGACTGTGCTGTATGTGATAATTTATTGGAGTGACATTGCACAGGAAGGCAATGGCCAGGCAAGTGGAAAGTATTGCCGCTCAGAATCTTACATACATTCACAGCTATGAATCTTAAAGCAATTTGGGATTTTTACCTAGGTTTTAGAACCAGTTTCAGACAGTATACTTATTGCAAAACAAACAACTCCACTGAATTTTAAACACAAGGTCTAGCTGCACGTGCATAAATTTTTAGGCATGTGCAGCTAGACACATGCTAGCTGCTCACGCCTGACACTAATTCTGAGCTTTAGTGTCAGAATTGTACATACATCATTAAATATATCCGTACAATCCGTATACATATATCTAAGAATATGTATCGCAAATCAAATAACAGGATGGTAAAAACTTAAACAGTATTGGCATCTTAACATGGGTTAAAGTTTTTACACCTGGTGTTTTGCTTGTATTTCATAAGGGGCAGTGAGACGACCAACTAACTGGCTTTAAAATGCCCATGTAGGGACAAGTCCTTCCAAATAACTCACGCTACAAGCACTACGACACAAGAACGGGACTGCTGTTTTGTTCTGTCCCTATCAAATAAACCTAATAAATAAATGAAGATGTTTAATTTTATCATTATATGGAATAAAATGTACAAATTGTCTTGTACTTTACTCTCCCTTTTAGTGAATCAACTTCCATTGCTAATATATCATCATGAATACTTATATAAAGAAAATACCCTAAATTTAACTCAGCGCCTGACCTCCCATATCGTCTCACCAAGTGAAATATTTGCATGCATGCTTTTGTAGAAAACACCACAGTGTCTCTATATGTGTATCAACAAAAGGAGGAAAAGGGAATTGTATTTGATGTGTTCTTATGTTTGTATTTGGTGGGATTGAATATAAGATCATCCCACATGCACTCAATGGATCAAAGTAATCTCTGTAAAATCAGTGTCACTGCACTGTCTGCATGCTGTCTAATCCCCTTTGCCATGGCTTTTAATATGTTGTAGAGCAAATGTATTATCTACATTTTAAATGAATAGAAAAAAGATACAGAGCTAAAGATTAGAAGCAATGGCTTTTATCCTTTCAATATTGATCAACTCCTCCAGATAGGTTTCTCTCTTTGCTTCATTGTCATTCAAAATCTGAAAAAATATGTAATGTCAAAAAATAAGGTAATATTCTACTTATGTTTTTAAGTCTTTTTCCAGAAAATGTGCTTTATTGAGTTAAAGGTCTTGCCCTTTCATTCCTTTGTATCCCCAATCATTTTCCTCTCTCACCCCTGTGGTTTTCCTCTGGGTGAAACCGAACATGGGTTCTCGTTATTGGTCTGGCTCCTCCTTCTCTTTGACTCGAGCTGTTTTTCCTCCCTCCCACTTATGAGGAGAGCTCGGCAGTGTGCGTTAATCCCGGATTGCACTGCCCTGCCGTCTGCATCCCGTTGTTGCTGGGAGAGCATGGCACGGCTCCAGGACCCCTGTGCTCACACCAGAGAGGAGTGAACGTAAAACAGAGAGAGAGACAGGGAGAGAGAGAGTAAAACAAAAAAAAAAGAGCAGCAGTTGGGCTGTTTTACGACTGTCACAGCTGGTTGAGCGCTGTGCTGCACTCAGAGTTGTTGAGTTTTGGGCACATACTCTCATACTAAAGGAGAGGAAAAGGAGAAGAATGGCAGGCAGTTTGTTGCAGTGCTGGGTGAAAATTTAAAACAAGGGAGCCTTGGTGACCTTCTGGCTTTCACAACACTTACTGCCTTCTTCTACGCATTGCATCTGCCTTGCTCCTCATTTTTTGAAGGAATTTAACTTTTGTAATTTTTTTTAACTTCATCTCTTGCTGTCTCGTCTGGAACTCTGTCTGACATGGAGTCCCCCACCAAAGAGATTGAGGAGTTTGAAAGTACTGCTCTGAAGTACCTACAGCCGGAACAAATAGAGAAGATTTGGCTCAGGCTCCGTGGACTGTGAGTATATTTATTTTTATCAATATAAAGTCTGAGCGCAAAGAGCATTTGAGCTAAATTTAGATTTTTCCATCATAGCTTACACTAGTTTCATATATATTAATAAAGCATGCAGAAATTGTCCATGTTATTAGAAAAGATCATCTTTAATTGATTAATATTTGATTGCTCATGAAAACTAACAAAACAGATACGTTTTAGGATGTTTTATTCGTTACAAATTTGTGCACATTGTTTTTTATTATTAGACAAGAAGGAAATGAAATCCCTTTGAGAAAGAATAAAATGTTGATTAAAGTAAATGAGAGCCCTTTTTTTTATAAAAGAAATTGTAGTTTTTGGTAAGCACTGTGTCAAGAGTATGTCATTGAATATCATATATTTTGTGGCATGCTGAACACACCTTGGAGATGTTTTCAAATCAAATGTATCTCTGTACACTTGTACGTCAGTTATTCAATGGGCGTCAATATAAATACTCCCTAAATGATACAAAAAACATGCCTTAGCAGCACCTACTTGTTTGTGCCTTTATCTTTAGAGCTCAACTGTATTTTTAACTCAAAATCATTTATAATTATATAAACAAAAATATGTTTTGGCGCTCTGCTGCTCCGTTTTTAAATCAGATGCAAATTTGATAATTCACATGAACTTTGTAGCGTATTGAAAATGCATCTGCAGGAATTATGCTTCTACTGATACCAAAAATAGGTAACTTTACCCTTATTTCAATAACTTCCAAACTGAAGAGTGTGATTACTAGCCCAACCTGGTACTTTGCTCACTGATTAGGGAACAATTTTCCCTTGAGTTTCCACCTATATTCCAGGACGATTAGAACATAATTAATGAGATCAATGACGTAAATATGAACTTATTTAGACTAAACTAAATGGCATGAGGTCAGTTCATCAGATGAATATCAAACTATGCATCAAGAAAGTAATGAAAGTGAAAAGATTGGCACTGCTGATAAGCATCACTGAACCTAAGCTAAAGTAAACATTTGTTATAAGAAATCTTAATCTTCATTGGCTATAGCAACAATTTAACATTCCTCCTTTAATATATGCTACAACTTGTTGCTTGATACTTTCTAGTTATTTGTATGTTGAAAGAGATGAAAGAAGCTCTTGTGTCTGTTCCCACTCACAAAATTTGTCAGTTGAAAATTTTGCTATAAAATGCAAGTTTAACATATTTTTCATTGAATCTAATGATTTTGGTCAAACAGAATAGTTTTAAGACTTCTAAAAGATTCACAATCTTAGAGACACTATTTTAATATTTAGTCAAATCAACCAACCAATCAACACCTTTATGGCCTTTCCCACTGAGAAGGGAGGCAAGAAGCACTTTTCATGTGACTTAAGTGAGAATTTCCTTATTAGCCATTTCTTGTTTCATCATTTTGACTCAGCAGGGGAGAGAGAGGGCATTGTTATGAGAAAGGTTGACTTGTGAAAGAAAATGGCTAATGTTAATATGGGAAATCTGAGAGAAATATATTGTTCTCTTCACCACGGGTGGTGATTATGTTAATATTTAAAAACAAACAGCTGAAGCACTGAGCTCCTTTAAATCAAGACTAAAACCCCACCTGTTTAGAGTTGCCTTTAGTGAAAAACAGATTAACATTGGTTAATATGTTTGATGTATATTTGATAATGATTATTCTTGATGATCTTGGTGTTGGCATTTGACAAAGTGTAATATCTGTTGCTTATTGTCTTGTTTTTATCATATCATCAACTTATCATATAAAGCACTTTGAACTGTCTTGTGCTATACAAACAAACTTGACTTTAGAGATGGTTGTTTGGGATTTTCACGGCTAGCTCCTGTTATTTGACTTGACTGTTACTCTTATAAGGTTTAGTTTTACAGTATTTCACTCGCTCTATGACTGGTAATAGTTTCTTTTCTCATGTGAAAAGCCCAGGATGTAGGTCCCACTGTCATCATCATCTGCCACATTAAGTTTCCTGGATGATTTCATTGTCTCTTCAATTCGGTCCCCATCATAACCATCTGTCTTTTTGGATAATTGATGGCTAGTGAGTCAGATGAAAGCAGTGGGAGCCAACACTTTTTTTTTTTTATTGTTTTTTTCTCCATCCAATATTAACTGTAGTATTCTTGTTGCTCAAAGGCCTCCTGTTGCATGTCAGAGACAATATTAGCCTTTAATCTCATGAAGAGAGCCAACCCCCACAAATGTTGACACTTCATGCAGCGCATGTTGTGTATAGCAGGGAGAGAGCATTATGCGGTGTGTTTGAGTGTGGAGATCGGGGAAAGTTTCGCTGCCTATGTGAATGATAGAGAGTGGATGTGGGTTTCAGAGTGTATTTGATGGCGTGCTTATGCGCTGCCAGCTTATCCGTGGAGATTTGTTTGGCAGCTGTGTGATTTATGTGTGAGTGTTGCTATCACACCACAATCTCTGGCACAGTCTCTGGTACACCAATCATCTACAGAGAGACAGGTAGAGAATTCACTTCAGAGAGTTTGATCTCAGCTCCACGTTCAGTGAAGTCATCTAAAACCTGACAATGTCTTCTCTGTATGGGATAATTTCACATTTTCCCTTCATTGTATTTACACCTAAGTCAAATAACTTTTTGTTATTTTAAGTTAATGAAAGAAAAAAGAAATACAGAGATTACTCTAAATGACCCTCACTGCCTGAATTTACTAAGTTACAGATAACAATGAATTCTTTGTTTTTACTGTCTAACATGTGACTTAAACACATCAGATGTGCATTTATATAGCATAAAATTGCCATAAGTGGTAAGCATAAGGTGTGTTGTGGTCTCAGCAGAATTGAAGTGTACACAGTTCATAGATTAGATTACCCTCAATTTTTTTTATTTTTTTTTTTTACATATTTAATAGACATGGGCTGGTATGAAATTATGATTGTATAATAACTGCAGGTAAAGAGGCCTTTCTCCTTTAGCCATCATAAAACTTGCAGAGTAGGTAGCTATACAGAGGTATGTGTGTGACACTTCAACTGCACATGACCGATAGGCTTTGACTTCTACTTTGTCTCTGAACAGATATAAAAAATACTTGTATTTAGGCCTGTCACAATACCAAATTTTGCTGAGCGATAAATTGTCTCAAAAATTATTGCGATAAACGATAATATTGTTTGAAGACCTTTTTACACTGATTTAATGGAAATGATGTAATAATGCATGCCAAAGATGGATACACTTTATTTTCAAAAGAACGCTTAACACTGGAACTGATAAACAAAACAACCAAAAACA
>CAEGAD010015201.1:0-28935 GCA_903067055.1 Poeciliopsis paucimaculata
GTGTGTGTGTGTGTGTGTGTGTGTGTGTGTGTGTGTGCGTGCGTGTGTGTGTGTGTGTGTGTGTGTGTGTGTGTGTGTGTGTGTGTGTGTGTGTGTGTGTGTGCATTCCAGAGAAAGAAGACAAAAAGAGAAGGAATCATTATAATGGCTTCATGCAACCTGATCCTCTGCATACTGAATTTTCCCCCAGAGGGTTTTTTCCATTATCCTGAACGAGGGAGTCGTTTAGCTGATCCAGCCCAGCTTCTCCTTCCTTTATTCCTTCTTTTTTCCACTCTCTCCCTCTTCTTTGCCGGTTTCTCTTTTTCCACAGACACATTGTGCAAATGTAACCTTTTGCGAGGCCCGGCCCTCTTCCTCGCCGCTCCCCATCCCCAGGAAGTTGGCTCGCCACTTTGCTGCCAAGAAATATGAAAAACTGGCAGGCTGCCCGTTTCATCTGCAAACACACGGCGGAAAAAAGGGAAGGGTGGATGGAAGCAGCAGGAGGCAGAGGGAGGGAGGAGGGAGTGGAGGTGACACAGAGGCAAAGGAAACGCTGCTGCTGCTTCGCCACGAGGAAGAGAAAGACTCTGAAGCAGAGAGAAAGCAGGCAGCAGGGAGATAAGGAGGAATTTCACTTGCATGAAAAGAGGCCACATTACCGACTCCAGATAAATCTTCTGTGGACGTTTTCTGAGCCGCAGCCAGAGATGAGCTGGTTTACACACACATGCAAATCAGCAGCGGCCGCCGTCCCTCATCTGAGCCGCTCCATGGACACAGGATTTATTTTACTGACAGGAAGACGGAGCCTCAGCTCTGCTCTGGTCTGTTAGCCTGGAGTCATCGACTGGATCCAGTTTACACTAACATAAACACTGGATCCAGTTTACACCAACATGAACACTGGAACCAGTTTACACCAACATAAACACTGGATCCAGTTTACACCAACGTGAACACTGGATCCAGTTTACACCAACATAAACACTGGATCCAGTTTACACTAACATAAACACTGGATCCAGTTTACACCAACATGAACACTGGAACCAGTTTACACCAACATAAACACTGGATCCAGTTTACACCAACGTGAACACTGGATCCAGTTTACACCAACATAAACACTGGATCCAGTTTACACTAACATAAACACTGGATCCAGTTTACACCAACATGAACACTGGAACCAGTTTACACCAACATAAACACTGGATCCAGTTTACACCAACATGAACACTGGATCCAGTTTACACCAACATAAACACTGGATCCAGTTTACACCAACATGAACACTGGATCCAGTGTTATCCTGTAGAAACAGAACAGTTCTGGTTCTGTTCTGACCAGATAACCAGCCTTGAGATGCTGGTTTGAGCTTTGGGGTCAATGTTTGGACCAAGGCAGGAGGGCAAAGTTCACAGATATGGATGAAGAGCAAACTCAAAGTTCACACACAGCAGATTGGATCAGCTCATTCCAGCTGGTCCAATCAATGCATCAAGTTCAGTTTATTATTACAATTAGTTTTAAACGTTTTCAGTCTAAGAAAAGTTTAAAAGTTTTCAGCAGATTGCATCGAGTCGTTCCTAATCCAGCTAGACTAGTTAGTGCAAAATGGACGAGTTTCTGAGAAGACGAAGGAACCAGGAAACTAAACAGACCGACTGATGTCAGACGGTATGAGGTGACATTTACGCTACATTAATGTAATAATTACTGAATAAAAAGGTAAAACATTCTAAAAGTTTATGTTTGTATATTTTGTAACGTCGATTGCTTGGGGTTTTCTACGTTCCAACATATTTACTTCATGAGCTCAAACTGGTTCTACTTTTCTCTCTGTTGATGTTTTATTTTAGGAGAATCCAGGAAACTTTTACATGGGATAGGGTTAGGGTAAGGGATTAGGATTAGGGGTAGGGTTAGGGTTAGTCTACAGGCTGGATCTGCTCTGGGTCAGATATTCTGACACTGATCCCTGAAATAAAGGAGAAATCTGAACCGACGCGGTGAAGCTCTGGGTTCGCTGAGCCGCCACAGTAAATACTCAGGTTGCTTCTGCAACAAGGCAACATGGAAAACAAACAGAGCAGCTGAGCAGCTTGAGAGCCTCAGGAAATGGATCGTTTACTGAATAACATCCAGTTCTTTAGATCAGGAACCGTTCAGTTTGGATCCGTCTGTCCCCGCTGAGGACAGGATCATTTTCCTCCTCATCCTGTTTGATGTTTTATTGTTTTTCAGCCTTTAAAGCTCATAAAGCTCCTTCAGCGCGCACCGGGCCGACATGTTGCTTTTCCAGGTCTGTTTGTCTGCAGCCTGAAGTGTCTTTCTGGGAGCTCTTCCTGTGGTTTGGACATCTCCAAGTGATGCTCTTCCTGTCGGTTGCCTAGCAACAGAGGAGGGAAAAAATAGATGAGGTGATGAGTGAAGGTGATCCCGAGGGAGTTTGGAGGAGGAGCGGGAAGAGATGTTTTCTTTTCAGAAAGCTTTTCGCAGATTGTTCTGTTTCTGTTTAGAAAAATAAAAATAACCTTCAGCTCCAAACGAGCAGCAGAGGAAACCCAGAGCCAGAACCCATTCAGAACCCATTCAGAACCCATTCAGAACCCATTCAGCTGCGATGCACAGACAACCTGGAGAGGAAAATACCAATCACAAATCAATCTGACGACTCAGAACAACAGAGACGTTTGATAACGTGGAAAAAACTGCAGAAAAAGATTCAATTCATTCAGATAAATTCACTCACAGAATGATAAAAGTATTCACACCTCCAGGCGAAACATTTCACAGTTTCCTCTCAGTAAAGAGATTAAAGTTATATTTAGACATGTTAGGTTCATAAGTATTCACACCCTGTGCTCTGAAACCAGAAGGAAAAACCTCAAAATATCGTCATGGCAACGTCACCAACGGTTTGGAAAACGTGCTCACGGTGTTATGAACGTTTTAATGCTAATGTAATATTCAGCCACTGGACTAAGGTCAAAGGTCATAGGGTGATGGATGGATTACCCCCAGCTGCTGATTTAGATTAAAACTTCAGATTTATCAAAACTTAAACATAATCTCCTCTTTTCTTGACGTTTTTGTCCCATTAACAGTCTGAACTCTGCTGCTGCAGATGTTAGATATCAGAACATGGATGATAAAATATGATTTTTCATATTTTCATCCTTCCTCAGCAGATCTTCCATACTGCTTGCCCCAGCTCTGGGATTTACTTTTAACTTTAGCAAAGCGTTAAATATTTTACGTTTGTGAAGGTAGGACAGTTTCATTCATTGCCTATAGATTCAGGGAAATAGCCATGTTGTTGAGACCATCTGTTTAATGTCTTTCCCATTTTGAAGAGTGTCTGTCTTCTCGTCTTTTCCCTTAAAGCTGCAGCATGTCAGTTTTATAAAACATATATTTTTTAATATATTGGTTAAATACTGTATGTCTCCATGTTGTTTGTTATGAGACAGATAATCTGTGAACAGATTGATCTGTTTTCTCTGTGCTAACTAGAAACAACCAATCAGAGCCAGGAGGCGGGTCTTAGCGCTGTCAATCATGCTCTGCAACTAGCATAACCAGCTAAGGCTAGTTAGCATAGCTACCAATGACAGCAGATAAATAATCTTCCTATAACAATAAGCTGTTTCTAGACCATTAGCACATTTAGCAGCAGGTCTTAGCGCTGTTGATGGCAGCGCTAAGACCTGCCTCCTGGTTCTGATTGGTTGCTTTCAGTCCATAATAGCAGCTCAGGGTTGAGGTGGAGATCAGTCTGTTCACAGATTATCTGTCTCCTAATAAACTGTCATGACATAGAGACAGTTTAAAAAAAAAAATTTTTAATAGTGACTTTCTGCAGCTTTAAGTTGAGGATTTGCAGCTTTACCTGCAGATAAAGGAACCAATCGCATCAGGATCTGATCGGTTCTTAATGATTTATCTGTGATATTGATTATTAATAGGTGAGTAAGTTGTTAAATCTCCAGGAATGTGACAAATTCAGGATTATGATCCGGGTGTATCGGTGTGTCTGGGCTGCAGAGCGAGCAGCAGCAGCTTCAGCAGCCATAAAGTCAGAGATCAGATCAGATCAATAAGTGCATCACATAAAGTGTCAGATCATTTCTGCTTTGTGTAGCATCAGCAGCGCAGCAGAACGCTGAACTCAGCAGGAACATTTCTGGCTTCGTGGCCAAATATTCCATAACAAGCTTTTAGCGTAATTGTAGCATCAGACAGGAAAACGGCGAAACGGGATCCAGGAGATCCAGGACAGGAGGTCAAAGGTCAGGGATTCCCCAAAGAGGTCATAATGATGTTCAGAGGTGGACACATGTCCGCTAACACGCTAAAACCAGAGCTAATGTTTCAGTTAGTGCGTTAGCATTTTTGCTAACTTTAAAACCTTTAAAATTTCCATATAAATTAAAAAGTCTCTCTGATTGTCTGGACTAAAACTTGGAGTGTTGAAGTTTTGATTCTCAGATCCTTCAAAGTTTGATATTTATCTTCATGCTCTTATTTTGAAGTGGGATAAGACTGTTTCCTTCCTTTTCCTTTAGCCATTTTTGGATAAATTATTCATAAAAAATACACTACATATCAGTAATATGAACAATATTTATCAATGTACTGAGAGTAAACACATAAAATGGTCCTAATTATATCCATTGTCAGTAAATGTGAGGCTGCTGGTGCAGCTCCAGTTCTCCCAGTCTCACGCCTCACACCCTGTTGGTGTGGGAGGAACCAGTGATGGAAGCCAGGACGCATAAATGAGAAGAATCCCAATTAAATGGATCCCAGGAGTGACAGAGAGAAGGAGAGAAGGTCTAAATGAAAGAGAAGGGATCACCGGTGTGGAGCGCCAGCGCCGGGCGGGGGAGGATCAATATCTAATTTCAGTGCTGAGCTCACGCTGGACGCTTTTCCAATAAGGCCAGGATAAAAACACCAAGCCTGAATAGGTGTGTGTCTGTGCTGTCTGCAGACCACACATCCATCTGCTGCCGCTGCCGGAGAAACCGTCAGCTTCTCCAGGAGCTGGAGCCGATTTAAAGCTCCACGGTTTGGAGGTTTAATCCCAAAACATTCCAACAATTAAAAAGATTTAAATTTACCAACCCTGAGCTTCACCAAACGCCTGCAGCAGCTCCACTTCCTGGAGACGCAGTTAGGCAGTGGCTAACAGAAAATCACCACAACATCTCCTGCTAACTGGTAGTTAGCATGATGTTAGCATGAGACGGCTGAAGAACCGGGGAATTGTGCAGCTACTGAGTGAAACAGGAGATAATCTGTAGACCAAAGTGCTCTAGAGCTCATCAATGATAACCAGTAATAACCAGTATTATTGTTAATAACCATTAATATTATGTTCAGCTAGTTGTTAGCATAGCGTGTTAGCTTCAGTTATTTAGCTAATTATTATGTTGGTATAATGTTTATCATTAGCTTCAACATAGCATAATTAGCTTCTGCGCTTGCTATGTTGGTGTAGCTTCTTAGCACTAGCTTCACATAAGTATGCTATAGTGCCTTAGCATTATCTTCTGCTAATTAGCATTAGCATACATGAATTACTATGTTAGTACAACACTTTAGCATGAACAGAGCTAATATTCATGATTAGTGCTTTAAGATTAGCACAGCTAGTCTTTATGCTAGCACAGCTTTAGCCATCTTTAGCTAAAGACGATGAGCAGATCCATCCTGAGCACTGAAGCTACAACTTTGTTTTTATCTGAGGAATCAGAACAGAAACTGGATCAGGGACCAAAGTTCCTCCAGTGTTTCTGCCTTTACAGAAGGAAAAATCTGAGGTTTATAAATTGTTTATGTGAATCTGTTTTCCTACAAAATAAAAGCCCTGAATGACTGCTCTAGACAGGGCCACCGCCAGGAATCTTGGGCCCTCTGTGCAGCTGCTGTTACAATTTTTGAGTCTAATTTTCCTGAGGAGAGGAAGAACTAGAGCTGCTGCTGACAGACTCACCTGTTAAGGTACAAGGGACAAGTTCAGTCTTGGTCATTTTTTGCTTAATTCATTAGATGCTAAGCTAACTATGCTAAATGGTTGATAATCTCACACAGTCTACCCTCCTCTAGGAGAAAAACTGGATAACAAATTAACTCTTTTACCTTTTCTCTCTCTCTATTTTTTGAAAACCTGATTTGATCATTTTTCTTAGCAGCACAGTAACGGCCACAGCCGTTCCTGTTTTGTGACTGATGCTGAACATCGCCAAGCGTTAAGCAGGAACGAACCGTTTCCTGCAGATCCAGGAGGTTCAGGGCCAATATTGATGTTTGTTTTGGTCATTTTTACTGCTAAAAACAATTTTAGAAAACACAATGTGATTGTAATTGACAGGGCCTGGTGGCCAGGGGCCCTTAGAGTTGTCATCACTCCCCCTATATGCGGCCCTGGCTCCAGAGCAGCTGAACTGATGTGGATTTTATCCTGCAGGAACACAGCAGATTATTTTCATCTCCATTAAGACAATACATATTTTTATTGTCTTTTCATCCAACATCTTCAGTCTCACTGAGAATCCCCGCTTTTCTGTTTTTTTAGGACTTTCTCTCCTCTAAGTTGAACGTTGGGATGAAAACTGAAGCTTCTCTCTGAAGTTTTATTATTTCAGCAGTTTCTATTTCTGCGCTGGAGCGCCCCTCAGTGGACGCTGCGCGGAATGACACCCAGACAGGACGTCTCCATCCGTCTGGAGGTTCAGAGGTGATAAACCTGGCAGGAAGTTCAAACCTGAGAGCTGAAACAGGAAGCAGCAGGCAGCTAGCCGCTGCTAGCTGCTGCTAGCCGCTGCTAGCTGCCTGTTAGCCGCTGCTAGCTGCCTGTTAGCCGCTGCTAGCTCAGGTTTCTGATTCTGGACTCAGGAGCAAACAGTTTCACGGAGAATCAAAGTCAAACACTGACAGGAAATCAACCCGCCAGCAGATCGCTTCAGCTCGGAGCTGCCCTGCCATCATGTGGCCGGGTAGCAGAACTGCAGCTGCAGACTGAACAGGCAGAACCAGAACCAGAACCAGAACCAGAACCTTTAGCTTCAGGTTTCTCCAAACCTCCTCAGATGGAGGTCCAGAAGTTCTGGAAACAAAAACGACTCGGGATTAAAGCAAATAAAATTCATATTATCCACTTTATTGTTTTATTTTTGCCTTTTGTTATTTTATTTTTTTTGTAATTTGTGTATGAATTATTGTCATTTTATCATTTTAGTTCTTAAAATACCAACATTTCCACTTACCTTTATATCCTGGTCCATCTATTAGTTATTAAATATTTGGGTTGACTTTTGATGAAACACTTTTTTACTCTTACTTGAATCATTTCTTGGACTTTTGACTTTTCCTTGAGTAAAATCATGTTGAAGTAGTGATACTCTTACCTTCAGGTTTCAGGTTTATGTCCTCTGCCTCAAACTAACTAATGACGCACAAATAAACCGTCGCTCACATGCAGTATCTTTCACACCACTAGGGGGCCCCGCGGGCCACCAACGGTCCGGGGACCACAGTTTGAGAAAGGTTGTGTTGGACGGATAGGTTCTACTTCCGGACACGCTTTTCAAAATAAAAGCTGGAACTCAAACAGAACGCATAAAGAAGCAGCGTTGATTTGTAGTGAAACGTTTATTATTTTAGTAGACGACTTCCGGTTTCTACTCTACGTGTTTCCGGGGTACTTGAGGAAGTTTTGGACTGTGAGAATTTTTTTATTTGTAGTTTTTTACGGAAAGCCGCCATATCCGCTCCTGCAATATGAATAAGTTCTTTTTTCAAGCGTCCCGGAAAATTCAGACTAGACTCAAATCTGCACCAAACTACACATTAAAATACATGAATAAATATGTAAATAAGTGGAAGGTTTGCTGGGTAAACAGCCTACATATTTAATTTTAATATAAATGAGCTTGTTGATTTCTTCTAAGACAAATAATAAGATAGGTGGAACTGTGTGTTTTAGTGATATAAGTAACAAAACTAAAACTAAAATATCTGTTGATTCTGATGGGACGTGATGATTGTAAATAACTATTGACTGTATTATTAAACCATTACTTATATTTGTAATGTGTTGGTCCAAAGTCTTATATTTCCAGAAAAAATTAAATTATAAAAAGTAATTTTAATATTTAAACATAGTTTTGATGATTAGTGGCTGATCTCAGCGCTCACACAGTTGTTAAAAAATGTCCAACTTTAAACTGGTTCAAAATACTTTATAACAAAAAATATGAAATCTGATACGCTTTGAGTAAACAATGAGGAGAATAAAATATTATGAATAAAGATGTAAGAAAGTAAACCTCAAGTTTCTCCCACCTTCTTCAAATCAGACAAAAATTGTGTCATTTGTGCAACAATAACTTTTGTTTGTTCTGCTTTGGCTTTAAAGATATTAATGAAAGCTTAAAGGTCATTTTGATTTTGTAAAAGTGGAGGCGGCTAGTTGACCTTTTGACCTTTAACCTTTCATTAATATCTTTAAAGCCAAAGCAGAGCAAACAAAAGTTACTGATGCACAAACGTAACACAAATGTTTGACACCATTTTTGTCTGATTTGAAGAAAGAGAAACAGGCAGAAAACCTGAAACAAAGAATGAAGAAAACAAAGAAATTAGAAACAAGATGAAGTTTCAGATCTCTGGGTTACTGACTGATTTTATTAGTTTGTTTTATTTATTAAAATAAACCCCAGATGTTCTTTTAGAGTTTATTTTTCATTTAGAATATCTAATTAGATTCTAAATGGTTTTTAATAGGAAAAACCGGAGAACCCGGTGAAAACCTAAAGTGCAAGAACCCAAATATAAAAGACCTGATGACCTAGAAATTATAATAACAATTTAAAAATAAGCTAATAATACATGTATTCCTGTATTCTGTCTGGTCTGTTATCAAATACCAAATTATTAATTATTTCTCCTGTTATCTGTTTACCCTGCCTGTGTGTGCATGCGTGCGTGCGTGTGTGCATTTGTGTGTGTGTGTGTGCATGCGTGCGTGTGTGTGCGTGCGTGTGTGTGTGCATGCGTGTGTGCATGCGTGCGTGCGTGTGTGCATTTGTGTGTGTGTGTGCATGCGTGTGCATGCATGCGTGCGTGTGTGCATTTGTGTGTGTGTGTGCATGCGTGTGCATGCATGCGTGTGCATGCGTGCGTGTGTGCGTGTGTGTGCGTGCGTGTGTGCAGGGGTGTGCATGCGTGCGTGTGTGTGTGCATTTGTGTGTGTGTGTGCGCTCTACTGGAAGGCGGATTGACTCTCCTGTCCGATGACGATCCTCAGAGTCTTTCTGACCTTTGAAATGGTTTTCTGAGCCACGGTTTTCTTGCGTTTCTTGGGGATGTAACTCCTTAAATGCGTCACTAAGGCTTTCTGAAAAGCTTTGCCGTTCGGTGACATCGCCGCCGCCTGCAGCTCTTCTGCAGAGCCAAACTGCTCTTTCAGATCTTCGTAGAGGTTTCTAGCAAAATATGTGTTGTTGTCATTGTTTATGCTGACAGAGAAGTCTGTGATTCGACGTATTCTCTCCCCTGACAGATAACGTAAGATTCTCCTCATCTCCTTTTGGTTGAAGGGTCCTCCATTTTCCTTTGAGCAGTTTAAAACTGCCCTAAACACAAAACATGCCGTACCTATCTCAAGGTCTGTCATCTGTTGTTCTGGGGTTTCAGCTGCCGCCTCAGTTTGATCCGTATTGATTTCTTTAAAAAATGTGACAAATTTACCTTCTGGTTCCACAGAGCCTGTCTGCAGGGAGGAGTCAGAGCCAGATTTGTCTTCCATGGTTGAGACGGATGAGCTGGAGTCCCTGGGGATTTGGGTCTCGTATGTTTGTCCAACGAGATCGTTGATCTCTGAGAGCACATTGGACACCCTGTCACTCTCACTGATGCGATTTGTTTCCTCGTCTCTGATCCAAAGGAAGATGTTCTGGAGAAACCTCTTCACCTCGTCTTCTGTTCTTGCGTAGAAGATTTCAGGGCAAATCTCTCTCTGGCCAGAAAGGTCACTTATTTTCTCGCTGGAGAGGACAGACTCTGAAAGGTTTTCAGGGGGAACAGGAAGTTTATAATGATGGCTACTGGTGATATCAGTATATAATTTATCTGTCAGTTCTTTGGAAAACTGCTTGATCCTGTCATTCAGCTGTGGGTTCTCCATGAACTCTGCACACAGTCTATCAAACTGAGGTTTGATGGACTGGAAGTCCAGTTTAGGGATTTGGTCTGTCTTGGTTTTGTCGGGTAGTTTTGACCTGCCCTGCTCCACTGACTCCTCAGGGACACACCCAGGAAACATGAGGCGAGCCAATCTGTTTGACAAAGATCTGCCTCGCTTCAGTTTCACCACATTTGTGTCGCTTGGATCCCGAACTGAGCTCTCCAAAGAAGTCGTCATGGTGGTGAACTGGTCCTTGGCAAACCTGGAAAATTGTGGTTTTTTGATAATTTCTTCTTTTGCAGGAGGAACAGTTTTGCTCTTTGACCGAAAAAGGTTTCTGATATCACCAAGAATCTTTTTCAGGTTAAAGTGAGGAGCGCATGAACAGCTTTGGTCTTTCTGTCCAACCAAACCTTCATCCTTACAGTAATGAAGGTCGTCAATAATTGTTTTGCTAATTCCGTCTGCAACCTCGTTTACTTCGAAATGATCTATGCCAGATTCTGCATCTTCTGCGCCTTTGGCATCATCTGAATATTTCTCTATGATCTCAGTAATGCTCTCGCTAACTGAGGCCACAGAGTAGAGAGATTTTACAATTGGAGAAACGCTTCTCTCTGTAAGGTCGAAGGCAGTGTCAGTTTTTTCTGGAGACACGCCTGACGTTCGCTTCTTAGTGAACGCACTCCAGTACCTTTCGATGCATCTTGATCTGGGTCTGTTTATGTGTTTTCGGAAACACTGAACTGAGTTGGAAACCATATGATTGAAGTTTCTCAGGTTAGAAATGCAGCCACTTGCAAACACTGCAGGTGATGAGGGAAAACTGGAGGTTCTCCTAATGCCATTTGCAATGGACGTTACCTTTTCCGAGACCTCCTGCTCCATCAGTGAGTTCAGCTCCATGCTGCTCTCACAGAGCTCTTCTGGTGGAGACACCTCCAGGACGGCGGCCATTTCTGTTGAAATCATGTTGGTCAAATGCACACTGATGTTTTCATCTGGTATTTTAGTCTTCATGCACTTCACCATGTTTTCTTCCAATATTGGCACAAGGACAGTCAATGAATTTTCCACACATTGTTGAAAAATGTTGGTAAGTATGTCGGCCATGACGCCTGTGATGTGTGAATCCCTCAGGCCCTGTGAAAGCAGGGTCCACTGTGCTGGTGTCAAGGTGCTCAGGCGGGGCAATATGATGTCCTCCAGGTTGTCAATGGAGATGTTGATGCTTCTCTTTATTGGCTCCTCTGACTCTTCCATTGCTCAAAGTTTGTATCTTCTTTTTTTCAAAGTTTTTCGTGAAGAAACGACGTTCTGCTCATTACAGCTTCTCTTCTTGAAACGACTTTAACCTGAAACTGAACTAAACCGCTGCCTTTGATCCTGGTTCACGTCATAAGCCATTATGACGCAGCCATCCCCCGCACGAACCCAGAGACACGCCTACGAATCTGCGCGTGCGTGTAGACATGACTTTAAGCTAGCGGGGGAAGCTAGCTGGAAGAGCTAGGCCTCAACTGTCACGTGGTCTACTGAGCTCTGTAACCATGGAAACGTAGACTGAATCGGAAGAAAAGTTGTAATTTAAAGTTCTTTTCGAACATTTAATGCATTAGTTTACATTATTTATGTACCAAACTGTGGAATTAAACTGACAGGCTGAAGTTAGCATAGAGCGCTAGCTGTAGCCCGAGTCCCTACGGAAGCTCATTAGGGCTTTGTGGGAGATGGACCCGAGTTTCGGTCGTTTTGCGGGCATGCAGCGTTTTATAGCCGCAGATTTAATAACGGCATCCATCCATCCATCCATTTTCTTTCACTCTTGTCCCTAATGGGGCCGGGAGATGCTGCTGCCTCTGCAGCTACGTTCCGGGCGAGAGGCGGGTCACCTGCACAGGTCGCCAGCCTGTCGCAGTGCTGGTAAAGTATTCATATTAAAGTCTAAAATGTTTTTATGTCAGGAGAATCTCATTTCGCAGCTACATTGTGTTTACTGCAGAGATAAAACATCAGTCTCTGATACAAAAGCCAGATAACTTTGCTAAAAGTTTGATTTTTAATTGTTAATCTTGTGAGGAGGAACCCTAGAAAACACTTCTAGAATGTCTATTTGTAAAACGTTACATCAACATCTACTGAATATATAGAAGAATTATGAGTTTGAATGTTTTGTTAAAAAATATAAAATAATTTTTCTTCTCTTCTTAAAGGAACATTTTGAATGAAAAGTAAGTTTCTTTTGCCCTGAAGAACACCAAGATCAAAACGGGATTCGAACCCAGGACCTTCCTGCTGTAGGGCAAAAGGCTTTTATTTCCCAAAGTTTCTATCCTCTCTTATTGAATGATTGATTTTCTGTGTGAGATTATTTCACCATGTTCGTTTCCAGGCCAATAAACCTGGATGCTGCTGATTCTGTACTTCTTCAAATCTACCAGCAGGGGAGCTACTTGCTGGCCATTTCCCAGGAAAACCAAATAAGGAAATGACGTGCTGTACGTATGGCGATGTCCTCAAATAGAAAGTGAGTGAAACACTCTGAGGAGGTCTGCCACAGCTCCAGCGGACACTAAACCAGGTCAGTCCTCGAGTTTAAGCGGGCTAAAGCCGCCCGGAGCCGGGCAGAACCGCTGCTTCTCACCGACGGGAGGGAAGCTAACGGCGGCTAACGGCTAACCGGCAGTTTGCTGTTAAATCAGCAGAAAGTCGAGAGGTTTGGGTCTTTAAAGTGACTTTTTAAAGCAGGTTTTCTGCTGTAAGGCTTTAGATCTGTCAGCAGTCAGTATTAGGCTGATATTTATGTAGTTTCCGAGTTGTTTGTAAAGATTCAGACATTTTATTAAAGCGACAGAACCTCAGATCAGATCAGAAATATAAGCTATAAGTCAGGATGACTGATGGTCACGTGACGCCTGAGGACAGCTGAGCTGCTGCCAAATATGGTCAAGGTTACTGCCCCCACCTGGACTGACAGGTTCAGACCCACCTGTTAGAGGGCGGGACGGACAGGAAGTGGACCCCAACCGGGTCAGAACGTTGACACAGCTGGATGCAGTCAGTCATCTTTCTGTTTATCCATCCATCCATCTATTCAACTAGTCATCCATCCAACTAGTCATCCATCCATCCATCCATCCATCCAACTAGTCATCCATCCATCCAACTAGTCATCCATCCATCCATCCAACTAGTCATCCATCCATCCATCCATCCACCCTCCATCCATCATCATCCATCCAACTAGTCATCCATCCATCCATCCATCCACCCTCCATCCATTCATCCATCCAACTAGTCATCCATCCATCCATCCATCCATCCATCCAACTAGTCATCCATCCATCTATCCAACTAGTCATCCATCCATCCAACTAGTCATCCATCCATCCATCCATCCATCCAACTAGTCATCCATCCATCCACCCTCCATCCATCCATCCATCCATCCATCCATCCATCCATCCAACTAGTCATCCATCCATCCAACTAGTCATCCATCTATCTATCCAACTAGTCATCCATCCATCTATCCAACTAGTCATCCATCCATCCAACCTCCATCCATCACCCATCCATCCATCCAACTAGTCATCCATCCATCCATCCATCCAACTAGTCATCCATCTATCCATCCAACTAGTCATCCATCCATCCATCCAACTAGTGACCCATCCATCCAACTAGTCATCCATCCATTCATCCATCCATCCAACTAGTGACCCATCCATCCAACTAGTCATCCATCCATCCAACTAGTCATCCATCCATCCANCATCCATCCAACTAGTGACCCATCCATCCAACTAGTCATCCATCCATCCAACTAGTCATCCATCCATTCATCCATCCATCCAACTAGTCATCCATCCATCCAACTAGTCATCCATCCATTCATCCATCCAACTAGTCATCCATCCATCCATCTTGATCTAGAAAGATGGATGACTTTGGTAAAGTTATATTGGAATGATTTCCGTCTGTTGGATGACTCCTGAATTATTGATTATTGGCGCCAATCAGCTGATCAGTAATCCACCTCTCCCCTCGTCTCTGTGGACAGGATGGGGGACGTGGCGGAGGACAAGTCCAGCTTCTACTCCAATGCGGAGGACTACTGGAAGGAAGTCCCGCCCACCGTTGACGGGATGCTCGGCGGCTACGGCAGCATCTCCAGCATCGACATCAACGGCTCCAAGGCCTTCCTCAGGAAGTTTCTCGGGGTAAGAGACGTTAGCGTTAGCTCAGTTCAGGGCGCCGTGGCTGCTTCCTGTCCGACGTGTGGCGTCCCCCGCAGGACGGGGAAGGGAAGACGGGGACGGGCCGCGCCCTGGACTGCGGCGCGGGGATCGGCCGCATCAGCAAGCGGCTGCTGCTGCCGCTGTTCCGGACCGTGGACCTGGTGGACGTCACCCAGGAGTTCTTGGACAAGGCCCGGACGTTCCTGGGCGACGACGCCAAGCGGGTCGGGAACTACTACTGCTGCGGCCTGCAGGAGTTCGTCCCAGAACCGGACCGCTACGACGTCATCTGGATCCAGTGGGTCATCGGTGAGTAAAGCCGAGATGTTTCCAAAAATATCCAAAATATTTAATATCTAAAATGTCCAGAACAATTTTAGATATTGTTCTAAAACAAAATCTGACTTTTTTTCTCCTAAGTGTGACTTTATACAGTCACAATAAGTAATTCAAAGGAATTATTACTGAAGGATTCAAATCGCCAAACGTTTCTATGACGGAGAATTAGAGCTTTTTTTAAAAATGATTTTATTTGAAATATTGTAAATATTCTCATATCATTTTTTCTCAGTTTTCTTCCTGAAATATTATAACTTTATTCTGGTGTAAATTCCCATATTATTACATATTTTCCCCGTTTTATTTCTCCATATTTTTTTCTAGTATTCTGACTTTATCTTTTTTTTTTAATTGGTTTTATTATGACTTTTTCCTGGTTATATAAATTTATTCTCAAAATAAAAACATGTTTCTTAGCCTGGGTAACACTTTGAAACAAATTTTTATGAGGATTTATGACAGAAGTTAAAACAATGAATAGTTTTTTACACACCAGTAAAAATGTTAAATGTGGCGTAGATTTAAATTCATGTTCAGAAAATGGGAATATTAATGATCATCTGGACTCTTCCAACCAATAAAATCATAAGAACAAAAACATATTGGTCCAAAAATGTGAGTTTCATGAATGTTTACGACCGTTTTTTGTAAAATACTTTAAATCGGACAAATGGGCCTCATCAGAACCAGAACCATTAGGAATCGGACCCAGATGCATGTAGAACCTCAGACTGAAACGTTCTCCTTGTTCTTCTTTGGTTTCTCTTAATTTTACGTTTAGTGGAGAACATAATGTCTGCCACACTTTTCAGATGTTTCATCCCTCTCCTTCCTGTTGGCCTGGTTCTGGTTCTGGGAGTTTGAATACTTTGGGCTTTTCTGCAGGTCACCTGACCGACGACCACCTGGTGGCGTTCCTGCGGCGCTGCCAGAAGGCCCTTCGTCCCGCCGGCCTCATCATCATCAAAGACAACGTGTCGTACGAAGGCGTCGTCCCCGACGACGTGGACAGCAGCGTGTGCCGGGACCTGGACATCGTGCAGCGCCTGGTGGGCCGGGCCGGCCTGCGGGTCGTCCACGAGGAGCAGCAGCTCAACTTCCCCAAGGAGATCTACCAGGTGCACACGCTGGCCCTCAGGTAGGGGGCGGAGCCTGTCGCCACGGCGACGCCCTCACCTGGACAGTTGTTAAACTCCCCTTTTCAGGCCTGATGGGAACTTTACCACCTCTCAGGCTGACAGAACGGTTCTGGTTCTGTCACTGAAACATGAAGCCGGATAAAGACAAACAGATTTATTGATGCTCAAACCGGAACCACAGGCTCCGGGTCAGAACCGGGCTCCGGGTCAGGACCACGTCTCGCTCTGCAAGCGGCCCGTCTTCTCCATGGCGACCAGCATCCGCTCCGCCTCCTGGGCGGACACGCCCCCTTCCTGCTGGAAGGCGAACTGCAGCGCGTTGCGCACGGCGGCCGGCATCTGCTTGGCGTTCCTGAACAGAACCAGAAACCAGGTCGAAATAAAATCAGCAAAAAGACAAAGTTCTGTTTCTGATCTCTTCTTCCGTAGAAAACTAGAGCAGAACACCAGGGACGGTTCCGGTTCTGGACTGACCCGGCAATGTAGAAGCAGCCATGTTTGTTGCTCATCAGGTCCCAGAGCAGCGCTGCCCTCTCCCTCACACGGTGCTGAACGTACACCTTCTCATCCTGAACACACACACACAGCTGAGGACCCACCACACACCTCACCGGGTCAGAACAAGGGCAGGCTGATCGGGTCGGGTTCTGACCTGGTCCCTGGAGAAGGCGGTGAAGAGCTGCAGCTTCCCGGCCGCCATCATGGCCGCCCACTCAGAGCGGAAGTAGAAATCCTTGGTCTCCGAGCGACAGCCGAAGAACAGAACGTTGGCTGGAGGGAGGAGAGGGATCAGGATGACGAGCCGATCCGGACCGGCTGATCCGGATCAGGATGACGAGCCGATCCGGACCAGCTGATCCGGATCAGGATGACGAGCCGATCCGGACCAGCTGATCCGGATCAGGATGACGAGCCGATCCGGACCGGCCAATCCGGAGCCACAACTCACCTGCTTTTCCCTCAGCCAGCCTCTCCTGCAGTGCCGCTCTGAAGGGAGCCACTCCGGTTCCGGGTCCCACCAGAACCACGGGCGTGTCCCGGTCCGGAGGGAACCGCAGGCCGCCCCGCTTCACCCACAGCGGAACCAGAACCTGGCCTAAAGGAACAGGAAGTACCAGGTGTCACTCTGTCATGATCCAGAAACTCAACAACTAGAAGCTGAAATCAGCTTCTAGTTGTTCTAGCTCTAGTTTTTATACAGAAGAAAAACTGGATCCATCCACATTTCTTCCTTCCACACAATTTTCAGTTTTTGTTTTTTTTTTTACAATTAAAATTTCTGCTGAGAAACTTAACTTTATCAGCAATAAAATAAAAATTCAATGTAAAATAAATAAAAATGATCTAAATATTTATTTCCTTAATATAAAAATACAAAATGGTTTCAGCTCATCTGCATTTAATAAAGATTAAAATGAAAATAACATTTTAAAAGTCGACAGAAGCTGAAAAATGAAAAGAATATTTAGAAAATAGTCAGAAAATCTACAATAAATTCATAAAATTACATGAATAAAGTCGAAACTAACATAAAGTTTGAATTATTTTTACTTTGTGGTGATAAAATAAAATCGTTTTAAGGAATAAATCTGACGGGTTGAACAGAACCGGGTCTGGGTCCAGATAAGACCCGGTGTGGTTCTGGTTCTGACTGCACTGAACTGGACCCATACAGCTACCAGAACCGACCTTGTTCCGGGTCCAGAGAGGCCAGCCAGTTGGAGCAGAGCCCTATTCTGGGTCGGTGCAGCTTGGTTCTGTAGCGGACCACAGCCAGCAGAACCTGCAGCCGGCCGGGCAGAACCTGCAGGGAGACGGAACGGGTCAGAGGTCACGGTGCGGCTCGGCGGCGGCGGCGGCTCGGCGGTACCTTCAGAGACGAGGCGATGGAGAAGGAGCGCGGCTGGATCTCTGGGATCAGGTCCAGCAGCCGGTCTGGTTCCAGTTCCGCCGTGGTGAGAGGAAAGTCTGCCAGAACCTGGAACCACAACCAGAACCGGGTCACATCGGGGAGCCCGGATCATCACGGCGGACGGCGGGCGTGACCTCTGACCTCCAGCGCGATGCGGCGCGGCCGGCCGCAGTACGCCTGCAGCTGGTCCTGACCCGCCGGCGAGCAGAACTCCAGCAGCTTGTCCCGCTCCAGGTCAGAGGTCGCCACGGCGGCCAGCAGCTCGAAGAAGGAGCGGCGCGGAACGGCCGCAACGTCCAGGTAACGCTCCACCAGGTGGCGCACCGAGCAGGGCCGAGGCAGCCGGGCCGGAACTGGGTCAGAACCACACAGATCAGCACCAGAACCTGCTGGAGCGGATCTACGTGGAGCGGATCTACCTGCAGCGTCGCCGTTTGGCGTCAGCGTGAATCTGGAGTCCGGGTCCAATCGGAGCAGCTGGCAGAACCGCTGGACGTCGTCCTCTGAGTTCTGGGGACGGATCAGAACCACGTCTCCGGCTGAAAACCTGAAAAGAACCACAGAGTTTGGGTCAGAACCAGGAATCGGTTCTCCATCTGAAAATGCTACGGATCTTTCCTGAAAAACGGTTCTGCTGAAACCGGGTCAGACCGGACCGGGATCAGAACCGGACCGGAGCACGTACTGGATGTTGGATCCGCTGATGTCGAAGTCGAGCAGCCGGACGTCCTGGAAGTGGGTCGGGTCGGTGACTCGGCGGTTGGACAGCAACCGGGCCGGGAACGGACTGGACTCTGAGGGGACGGGCCGGTCCGGGCCGGTCCCGGTCCGCTCCGGGTTCTGGTCCGTCTTCTCCTCCAGGAAGTGGAGCGTGTACGACGGCGGCAGTCTGCGGGACAAACAGCAGAACCTTCAAACGGGCCTCAGAACTGGCTGCCGGGTCGGGTCGGGTCACTCACGGCTCGTCGTCCCTCAGCGGCTCCACCTCGGACAAAACCGGGTACAGAATCAGAACCTTCTCCCAGAATGACTTGAGCCACGGGTCGATCACGGCGTCCGGCCTGCAGCAGGAGAACAGTTTGACCCGGTCCAGACTCCGTCCAGAGCCGGTTGCTACGGCGACGGCGGGAACATCTCACCCCAGGTCGTGCTGGTCATCCGCCAGACCCACCGGAACCAACATGGCCGCCCCGAGCTGGACCAGACGCTTCTGGAGCTTCTTAGCCACAAAATTAAACCTGCAGAAGAAGAAGAAGTTCTAAACGGGGACCTGGACGGGTTCTGAGTGGGTTCTGGTTCTGGACTAACTTTGGGTACGATGAGTCTCCCAATCCCAGAACCGCACAGTCCAGGCAGCTCAGCGACCCGGCCGGCAGAGACTTCCTGAACAGGAACCTCCAGAAGTTCTGGGGAGACGGGAAAACGACCCGGATCAGACGGGTCGGGTCGGACCCAGTACTCAGAGTAAACCCTGCATTACCTTCATGTTGTCTGGCGGGTCTCCCTGACCGGTGGTGGAGCAAACGAAGACAACCAGAGACTCTGAGATCAGGTCGGCCTGGAGAGGAACCAGAACCAGAACCGTTACTGGACCCGCCCAGTCACTACAGAACCACCAAGTCCATTAAACAGGATTACTTTCTAAAACCTTTTAGCACTACTATGACTAAAACTCGAACCTCAACAAATCTTGATCAGTAAATAAATCTGATAAAATATTCACTGAACTCTGATCCAGAACCGCAAAGCATTCTGGGAGATGTAGGCAAAGGAAAGGCTGTAGCTGCTCAACGAGCCAAGAAACTCATTCACTCTTTGGTTACCTAGCAACAGCCTGTTGCGCAGCAGCAGTTTCAGGTTTCGCCTCAAACTAAAATAAAAATGAATAAGCTGGAAACGTTTGGAAGCATTTTATCTATTTAAAACAAAAACTATGATTATCCATAAACTTCTATTCATAACAACTGATATGAAATGTTTCCATCAAAGGTTTTTCAGCCAAAACATCCAGACATAATGAACATTTGGATTTACTCATGTTAGACGCAACATGCTAGCTAGATAGCTAGTTTATATTAGCAGCTAGTTAGCGATAGCCTGAACTGACCCAAACTTAGGTTTAACAGAAAAGTTCAGCAAGGAAAAACAAAATATGTAACAAATGAGAAAATTTCATATATTTAAAATCAGTTTTGCTATTTTTTTAATCAACTTGACTGTTAAAGGCTGTAATTTTAGATAAATAATATAAGACTTTTTAAAGATGGTTGGATTCTGATAAAAAAACCTAAAAAAACAAAGAAAATAAATAAACCTGCAAAACACAAAAGTTTTCACACCTCAAACTTTTCCCTTCACAAATTTAAGCAACAAACAACACAAAATTTTTTTTACACATTTTTAAATATAAGCACTATAAAAAATCAGAAAAATTTTAAATAAATTTGTATTCAGCCCCTTTTACTGCAATGCCCTGGACTAGTGGACTAATCAGAGGAGCACCGAGCCGCTGCTAGGTGGGACAACAAGTCTGGCCTCTAGTGAAGCATGGCAGTGGCAGTGTCATGCTGTGGGAAGCTGGATGGAGCTTAAACCTGCAGCAGAACCGGACTCACCACGTTGTATCCGTCCAGAGGCAGAACCCGGACCTTCAGCCGCCTCCTCTGGGCCTGCCGGCCGACCCGCTGCGCCGTGTCCTGGGCGGTTCCGGTCTGACTCCCGAACAGAACCAGCAGAGCGGGAGCCGCCATGATGTCTGACCCAAAACCCGGTGGAAACCCCACAGAGGAAACGATGCTCCTGATCTGCCCGGAAACACGAAGCACCTTCAGTTTCTGGACAGTTTAACAACAATGAGCAAAAATAACTTCATTATTTTAATAAACACCCCGAAACTGGGCCAGCAGAACCAGAACCAGAACCGATGTTAACTGAACACATGGAGATAAAAACAAGCCTGAATGTTAACTAATGTCTGCTTTGATTTTTAGAGAAATATTAGACAAAAATAAATCATCTGATCTGCAGCTAATATCTAAACATCATCTGTTTATTCAACTTTTATGTGTTTTAAACAGAAAAACATTTTTACAGTAATTTGCCAATAAATATTGACCTTCCTTTAGTTTTATAATTCCTGACTAGATTAAATTCGTGTTTAAAACGTGAGCAGGTTTTGTCTCTGAAATTCATCAGTGCAGTTAGCAGCAGTTAGCAGCAGTTAGCAGCTAACTGCTGCTAACTGCTGCTAACTCACCGATAACAGAGAAAATGACCAAATATTTTCACTCGGGGTAAATTTCCACTCGTGTTAAGCTCAAACAAAGAAAGAAACTACACAGATAAAACATTTACCTCTGCTGTCTTTCTCGGGAACAACTTTAAACGACCTTAAATTTAGTTGAAGCTAGCCCGAAAACAGAAACCAACGAAACACTTTACGGCAAGCCGGTCGCGCGCTGCATTCAAGAACCAGACAGAGAGTGGGAGATTCTACTTTTATTTTTCTATAGTATACATTTTGATTTAATCCATTAACTCATCTTTGAGTGAAACATTATATTGATTAATTCCGCCCAGAATTTAAAGCCTTTATTTCTGTTAATTATGATGATTTTCTGCTTCCAGCCAAAGAAAAGGTTACATCAGATCAATAAAAATATTTTAAAACAGAAATTTGTTCCTAATGTATCTTAGTACTTAAATGTTATTTTCTAAAGTCACATTTAACTTGTGGTTCCTTAGAACCAAATTCTCATATTGAATTTATCTGTATTTTTATAGTTTAGTTTTCGTGACGTTGTGCAGGCTGACCAGTAGATGGCAGTGTAAACTCATAAAATAACATTACATATTAACATAAAACATTACATATTAATAGGAAAGCAGGTTTTTAAAGTCTGGTCGGTGTTTGAAGACTGAATCCAGAACTCCCAGTAACATTTAAACTGGTTCTGAATGTTGATCCATTCTGTTCGCTCCGGACTCTTAATGCTGAACAATCCAGACCTAAAAACGGCTCCTGAACGCAACAGAAAGTTTCCACCCACAGGATGATTACAGGTTTTATTTTATTGTCTTACAGCTTTAAATGTCTTATTTATATGTGGTGTAAATATCCTAAACATTCACCTGATGCAGATAAGAGCACTTTAGAGTAACAGCTTCACATGGAGACAAACAGTAAAAGATTGACGACCAATTTATTAAATGTCGGCTGATTTAAAGAACTTCACCTATTCTGGAAGTAAAGCCTGATTAAACAGGTTTTACCTTATTATTAACCACATGAGAACGAAGAAAAGAAGCTAAAATAATGAACAAAATATATATATACTGCATGTTTTCATCACCTTCTGAAAACTTTAAATATTTTCTACTTTTTATAAAAATCAATAAAGTGGGATTGAGGGAACAGATCAGTTTAAAGTGCTTTCATATTCTGACAGGCTGCTGATTGGAGTTAATTAAAACTTTTAATTGTTTTAAAACTCATAAAGTAACAATAATAAGAAACATGGAGGAAACTAAACCCAGACGCTGCTGCGTGGAAACATCGACTCGTCTGCTGCTACTTTGGCTAAAAATGCAGAAAGCGTCACATGATGAGAGGCACCAACAGAACCGGCCCGGTTCTGACCCGCAGAGAGAATCCACAGGAACCGAGCGGCAGACAGAAACTCGTCTCAAGGTTCTGTTGATGGATCTTTAAAACCAGCTGACAGTTTTTACTCCTCAGCAGCTTGAGGATCATGCATAAATACACAGAGGGCGGTCCGGTTCCGGTCCGGTTCTAGTTCTGGTAGAGCCGTATGCGCTGGGAGATGTTGCTGCGGCACAGAGGGCAGGTCTGCAGGGCGTCGCTGCAGACCTGGCAGCAGCAGACGTGACCACAGGGCAGGAAGACGACCTGAGCCTGGAACACAGGAAAACCCGGTGAGACCCGACCAGAACCTGACCTGGACCCGATCTGGACCCGTCCAGAACCCATCCAGAACCAATTGGTCAGGTTAGTAAAACATTAAAAACCAAAACTGAAGGGGACTGAGGACACGTCCCTGAGGGACGCCTCAGCCAGCAGAACCCAGCAGAACCCAGGCGGTGTCTCACCCCGATCTCCATGCAGACCACGCACTCCGAGCTGCCCGGTCCCTCCACCGGTGTGGGGGTGGAGGGCGTGACTGGGGTCCCTGGTGTCCGTGGCGACCGCGGCGGGCTCGGGGTCGGCGCGGTGGTGGTGCTGGGCAGCAGAGGGGACGGGGGCGGGGTCAGACTTGTCGGGGTTGCAGCTTTGCTGGTTCCTGCAGAAGCAGCAGAAGGTCAGTGACCCTGAGGTCGTGGTGGGCGGGGCTTAACCCAGGTGTCTCTCAGGTACCTGCAGGCGCGCGGTCCCGGGCCCAGCTCAGCAGAGCTTTCTGGATCCCGGCTTCCTGAACGCCCAGCTGCAAAACAAGAACCAGCTGCTGATTGGACGATCCGCTTAAACCCGCTAAGCTAGCGGCGGTTCATTCTGTCACTGCTAGCTTAGCCGTTAGCTAGAAACGTCATAAAGCTGAACTCAAAGGAGGAAACAAAAACTAACAGAAATAATGAAAGTTTCAGACAAACGGCTTCATTTTCACAAACACATGATTCATTTATCAATGTATAAATATTTATTATTTATTTAAGATAAATATTAAACTTAAAGTTTCACTTCAGGTTAAATATTAAATCTGCTAACTACAAATAATAATAAATATTTAGTTCCAAGCCAGAATATAACTAGCAAGATAAATATTAATGTTGCAAACTACATATTTAGCTCCAAGCTAAGCTATTAGCTAGCTAACATTTAGCTTTTGAAGTTGATCTTTATAATAATTCATTGAACCTGAACTGGTTTTTTACAGGCTGTTCAGTTTTTACAGTGTAACTTCAGACATGGCGCCTGTGACCGCGGGTCCAGCCTGACCTTCTTGAGGTCCGACGCCGTCATGTGGCGCAGCGTTTCCATGGTGACATGGTGGTGGGCCAGGACAGGCAGGTAGTGCTGAGCCGACAGTTTGCAGAGCAGGTTCACCAGCTCCGTCTCCAGACCGGCTTCCTGCACCCAAAACTGCATTAGGTCATTCATTCACCTCATCAAACCTCACCGCTCAGCGGGCTTTGACTAGACCTGCATCCGGAGCGACAGCGGCTTGGCGTCCAGCAGCCGCTGGTACTGGATCATCCAGTAGTTCTGCTGGCTGGAGTCCGACTTCTTCTGTATCTCCACCTGTATAACAGAATATGGTGACAGCTAGAGCTCTGATGTTAGCACAGCGCTAGTAGCTAACGCTGTGCTAGTAGCTATCGTTGCGCTAGTAGCACTGTGCTAGTAGCTAACGCTGCGCTGCGTCTCCTCACCAGAACCTGCCGCAGCTCCTGCTCCCGCTGGTCCCTCTGCTTCAGCAGTTGCTGCAGCAGGTCGCTGAGCGCCGTGCGCTGCTCCACCAGGACCTCCTGAAACACAGAGCATCATGGGAAATGCAGTTTAATCCTGCCCCTGCTGAACAAATGATTTACAACCAAAAATAAAACCAACAATACAAAAGAGAAGATAAAACAATGACGGGACCAGAAACATGTAAAATCAAAGGTTCCAGGAGGAATAAAAAGCGTTGATGCCGAGTCACCATGAGGATGGACAGACAGACGGACAGCATGAAGAACTGAACCAACACGGAGCAAACCAAGGAAGCGGCGCGACCCACCTGCAGGCTCTCGACGTCCAGGCTCCGCCTCTTGACCTCCAGCTTAGTGAGCTGCATGAGTTCGGCCTCAATGAGTTTGATCTGAGGAATGAGAGCCACATGCAGCTTAAACCGGCCGGATGGGCGATGGGATGAGCAGCTGGAGGAGCTGCGGAGATGGTCAGCTGAAGGTCAAAGGTCGCCTGAGAGAGGCGGCGGCTCACCTGGTTGCGGATGTAGCCGTGGACGGCGTCCTTCTGCAGCTGCAGCGCCTGGAACGCAGCTTTCTGCATCTCCTCCTGAGGAGCACAGAGACTGTGAGGCGCCCCCTTCAGGCCGGGACCGGCGCCGCAGCGCGACCTCTTACCTCCTGCAGGATCTGAGCGATGGCCTTGGACTTGTCCAGAACCTGGAGTGACAGCATCCGGTCGAACTTCCTGTCCAGAGACTCCAGGCTGGCAGAGGAGACGAGGTTAGCAGAGACAGTGGTGCGTTTAAGGACATTAGGGTGAGTATAAGGACAGGGCGGTGCGTTCAAGGACACAGTGGTGAGTATAAGGACAGGGCGGTGCGTTCAAGGACAGGGCGGTGCGTTCAAGGACACAGTGGTGAGTATAAGGACAGGGCGGTGCGTTCAAGGACACAGTGGTGAGTATAAGGACAGGGCGGTGCATTTAAGGACGTATGTGTAGAGCGGGGTCAAACCTGCGGTGCGCCTCAGAAACCAGGCTCTGCCTGCGGCTGTCGCTGGCCTCCTGCAGGAGGCTCATGGCGCAGCCGTCTGACAGCATCTTCTGCATGGCGGCTGCAAACACAACCAGACTCAGAGGAAACCAGAACCAGAACCAGAACCAGGTGATGTAAACATCACAAGATGATGCAGAGAAACGCTAAGATCTGTTAGCTCAGGACTAGCACCGCTAACTAGCTGTGCTAATGCTAAAGCGATATGCTAACCCAGTATTTAGCTAAAGCTAACCCTAACCTCAGGGGTTTCCTGTCTAAACAGAACCAGGACCTGGTCCAGTAGCTCGGTACCTGCCACCTCCCTCCTCCTCAGGGATCCGGCCTCCTCCTGGGTGACGGCCGTCAGCTGCTCCATGCGGATCCTGATCAGACAAACGTCCAGAACTTGTACTTTACATAGTTCACCTTTTCTGACGAAAGCTGAAGGAAATCCTCCGTGTTTTCTTTAGATTTTTTTTTGCCTCTTAAGCTCAGTGGAAATAATCGGATCGGTTTCACCAGCAGAACCGATCAGAACTCACCGGTCCTCCTCCATGGCCTGGAGGAACTCTGCGCTCTTCTTCTGCCTGCAGAAACATCCGCATCATCATCAACGCATAGCTGCTAGCGCTAGCTGTTAGTATTAGCTGCTAGCATTAGCTGCTAATATTAGCTGCTAGCGGCTCCTACCTGCTGTTGTCCATCAGCAGGCTGCTGATCCGGCCACTGATGTTGTCCTCGGCCTGTCGGACCCGCTCCAGAACCAGCTGCCTCTCGGCTTCCTGAGCTTTCTGCTGCTGGCTGAACCCGAGCTCCACGCGCTGCTGGTCCTGATCGGGATCAGGAACCGGATCAGGAACCGGATCGGGATTAGGGTTGATGGAAGGACAGTGATTCAGAACCGAGCCTCTCTCAGTGTTTGGGTTTCTGGTTCTGGTCAAACTTTATGGATATGGTCTGTCCATTTTCCTTCCACAAAACGTTCCACTAATCTGACCTTTTGCTGCTTTTATCTCTTATTTTAACCTTTCGGAGAAACTTTGTTTTTGTTTTCTTTCTGCATTGAAATACTGAAATTAATTGTTTTTAAATAATTTTGTAATCAATGGATTTTAATTTAAAGCCGAATCAGTCTGGACTCTAAAGAACTTCTTGAATAAATGAAGAACTTTATGTTTAACAGATTTCTAATTAATTCACTTAATGGAGGTCCAGAACCGGGTCTGGACCAGAACCAGCGGTTCTGCCTACCTGTCGGACCGAGTTCAGGATGTTCTCCTTGTGGGAATTGTTCATGAGGAGAAGCTGGGTGTGCTCCCTGTGTTTCTCCTCAAGGTGGCGCTCAAACGCCAGCTTCTCCTGCAGCTTTTGCTCCTGAAGAAACAAAACTCAGAGACGTTAGCCTGAAGCCGCCGCCGCGGCGCTGAGCGTGATGACATCACCAACCTTCCTCCTCTCATAGTCGCTGAATTTGCTCTGCAACAGAAACAGACGGCGGTTAGCGGCGCAGAGGAACCTGAGCGGCGTCAGGCTGTGAAACGGACCTGCCAGGCCTCCTCCAGCCCGTCCAGACAGTCAGAACCAGGTTTACTGCAGTCGCTCTCCAGAACCGGCAGCAGGTACTGCGACGGAGCGCAGTACTCCTCACCCAGCTCTGAGAACAACAAACAGCGTCTGCATTCCAGTTTCTATCTCTCCATTTAGCATGTATTATTAGCATGTAGCTTTTAACATGTAGCATTAGCAATTAGCATCTGTGAGCCGCTCTGAGTCTGGTCCTACCGTCGCAGAGGAAGCGCTGGATGCTCTCCGTTCCCTGAGAGCAGACGGATGCAGGTGGGTAGGTCATGCTGGCAGCATCCAGAGTGAAGCTCTGCACACACACACACACTTAATTAGAGCTGCATGGGCGCGCTGCGGCGCTGCAGCAGCTGCTGCCTCACCTCTAAGGTGCGGATGTGGGCCAGATGTTTGGGCAGCTGCAGGACGTTGTTGTCGCTGATGTCAAGGGTTCGCAGGCTGCTCAGGGAGCCGATGGCCGCCGGCAGCTCCGTCAGGCAGTTTCCTGTCAGACACGGCGATGCGTTCAATGACCGTCAGGGTTTCTGAGTCTCTGAGATAAACGCCTCACCCTTCAGGTTGAGCGTCTGAAGCAACTGCAGCCTGCAGACGGAGTCCGGCAGAACCTTCAGACGGTTCTTCTCCACATTCAGGATCTGCAGGGAGGAAGATGGAGACATGAGGAAGAGGAGGATGAGGAGGAAGAGGGGGAACAAGAGGAGGATGAAGGTACCTGCAGTTTGGTCAGGGTCCCGATCTCCTCTGGCAGAGCGCTCAGCTTGTTCTCATGCAGATCCAAAACCTGCAGAGCCCAAAACTGATCAATAATCAATAATCAGAGCAGCAGCAGGTCAGATACGAGCTGATACCTTTAAGGTTGCTAGGCAACCGATGTCACATCCTTTAGGCAGCAGAAACTTCAGCTCATTGGTGTGGAGGATCAGCACCTGAGGAAGGAATCGACCAGAACCAGAACCTCAGAACCAGAACCTCAGAACCAGAACCTCTGTGGTTCTTACCTTCTTCTGCTGGACCTTGCAGATGGAGAAGACTTTGGTCGGCAGCTGCAGCAAAATAAAAACAGAAACATTGAAGAGACAAAGATGGAGCACAATCTACTGGTTCAGACCAACAGAACCAATCAGAACCTAACAGAACCAAACAGAACCAGCTAGAACCCAACAGAACTGTCTGGCAGTATGAAGCAGGAAAAACAAAATGTCCATCAGAACCGTCTCTGAGGTTCTGGACCGGTTTCAGGAACACTTCTGCTAATCCGCTAACAGCAGAGCTAATGTTTCAGTTAGCGCTTTAGCGTTTTTGCTAACTGTGAAAACATTCACCATACTTAGCTTCTGCTAAATGAATTTTCCAGATAAATTGTTTTGTAAACTGTCAGTGGAATAAAGTTCAACGTTTTTGATAATCGACATTTATTTTCCTGCTGCTCAGTTTCCACTTCGTTTCCTCTCCTCGTTTCTCCAGCTGTGATGAGGTGCAGAAAATGTTTATTAGCGTTAGCTTCTGCTAATTACCATGTTGGTATAGTGTTTAGCTTTGGCTCAGCTTCTGCAGCATCTTCATTACTTTTCTACGTTTCCTGTGTTTTTTCTCTTAAATGATGTTTCTAATATTCTATATTTCCTTCAATCTTCCCATCAGAGCCCTGCGGTTCTGGACCACAGTGGTCCGTTGGATCGGTCCATTCGGAGAAACAGAACCAAACCGGTTTGTTGGGTTGATTTACCAGCAGGTGACTGAGATTTCGGTTTCACTTCCTGGTTTCTGGCTCATCCTCAGCCACAGGGTCATCTGATGGCTGGACCAACTTTCAGGGTCAAAGGTCACCAAGAACTGAACGAAGAGCTTCAGAGACCAGCAGGAGGAAGCTGGAATCAAACCCACAACTTCCAGTTTGTAGCAGCTGTTAGCTGCTAGCGGCTCCTCACCTCTGTTAGCTCATCAACCTAGCAGCTAGCAGCTAGCGGCTCCTCACCTCTGTTAGCTCATCAACCTAGCAGCTAGCAGCTAGCGGCTCCTCACCTCTGTTAGCTCATCAACCTAGCAGCTAGCAGCTAGCGGCTCCTCACCTCTGTTAGCTCATCAACCTAGCAGCTAGCAG
>CAEGAD010015203.1:0-20300 GCA_903067055.1 Poeciliopsis paucimaculata
CCCGTACCCTCCTCGGTTGTTTTACGGTTACCCCTTGTTTTTTTCTGACTTGTATTGTTTTTTATTTTTTATTTTATAACATTTTTTTTTTTTTTTGTCCCCCCCCCCCCCCCTCCCAATATCGGAACCGATACAGATATTAATCTTGGATCAGTGTATATTTAGCGTTATGAATACTTTCACAAAGGGGCTGTATGTTTCAGTAATTATCAACCAACCAGAGGTTGGGAACATAAATTAAGTAAAAAAAACAAACATCCAACCTCTCTCCTCCTGATCCTTGAAGTGCCACCAGTATCCTTTGGAGGGGTGATAGCGGCAGTACGACATGGCCTCGTCGAAAGCCGACTGGATTCCATGGACTGCAGAAAGCTAAACCAGCACAGAATAAATACAAAGATGACAAAAGCTTCAACAAATAAAAAAATAAAAAAATCCAGCATCTTCACACACCAAAAGACTAACAGCAGCTATAATTAACCAGACTTACCACTCTGGAGCTGATAACGGTCCCCAGGTCTGGAGCCTGATACACTACTCCCGCTATGATATAGTAGTCAGCCAAAGGAATCACTAGAAAATGTTAGACGGAGATTTTTACATATAGCTGGGTGGAAAAATCTTATCACCAATGTTTCAAATATAAAGTTCATGCACTGGCTACAACGCAGCAGTGGTGTGGCGCGTTGCTCCGCTCACCTTGTGTTGGAGACTGCCGCTGCTGCTTACGGATGATGTAGAGAATTGGTTCCTGAGCGTGAAGAAGAATGTACTCCACTCCCACCATCTGACTGGAAATAAAAACAGCATGGAGTGAAAACAGCTTTCAGTATCATCCTCTCTTTGAGGACAAACTTGCAGGTATTCAGAAATAAAATCAGATGATCGATAAGCCTCACGGTGATTAGGCATGCGCGTATTACAGCTACCAAGGCTGTAGAGGTTACAGTTTTAAAACCGTTAAACATTTTCCTTCATAATGTAAAACTTAAAAAAAATAAAAAATACAGAGAGAGAGAGGAAGTAGCAGAGTTAAAATGGGAGGAAGCTAAACAATTTGAGTTAATAAGCAGGACCCTGCAACCTTAGAGATTTGGAGTTTCTTTATTACATCCAGTTCCAATTCTGTGCATTGATTTCAGTTTACAGTTATGCTTTTGGCACATCCATGAAGAAAAAGAAAATCAACACAAAAATAAGTGTAGTCATAAAATATCATAAACTTACTTGAGGTGCTCCAGAGTGAGCCGCTGCATCTTCACGATCTCGTTGTTGCAGGTTCGGTCATAGAACGGGTTGCTCCTCTCGGAGAAGTAGTCCAGAACATTCCCGGGATTGAGGATCGGCACCCAGCCGCTGTCCACCCACGATATGCCCAGGAGGTTGTCTGCAAAGTTACCATGGAAACAGGCTTCATTGGCAAGTAATGGGCAGTATTGTTACATTTCACATTTCTCCAGTTTTTAAAATCTTGAAAATGTTTTAACAGACAGTTTTGTTATGGCCATGTCCCATAAGTTGTACACCAACACAATACTGAAACTGGCTTCTAATTGGTGGTAGAAAACTATTTTGCTTCTTTTTCTTTTTTTTTAGCACTGGCTCTACATCTACTCAGGATGGAAGCTCCAAAACACATATTGTGATATTTAATATCTTTAACCTGTTTGCAAAAATATATGTATAGCTATGCTCCTTTTTTTCTACTTCAACTTTCCCCTCATCACACCATAGTTTTAAAACAGTTAAAATTACTGACAAGTAAACCTACTGTGTGCAAGCAAAACGTAATATGAATTTTCTATTTATCTACAACCCAACGCTATCTAAAAACCTGGGGTTTGTTTATAGATACGAGTGGCAACAAGTACCTCATTTCAATTCCCTGCCATTTGACACACGAATATAAAAGAAATAATAAGTTAAACAAGCTGAATCCTTAAGAGCAAAAAACAACGAATACACAGTAAAAGAAATAAAGTCTGAAACCAAATAATACAAGAACACCGGAGCTATCAAAGCTAGCCGGCATGCTAACGTTACCTTACAACGTTACTAAATACCTTTAAAACACGCCAACTCTAAATTCAAGCGGTATTCTATTCGTTTCACATTAGACTCGGTTAATTAAAATTATTAAATCTTAAATAAACCAGATAACGCGTTCCACATAGCAATACAACAATTAGCCTACCTCTGAAATCAACCGACGCCATGACAGTAAACAAATAGTCTCTTAAAAATTGCGTCTTTGTTGTCCGTCGTGTCGCAGCCTGATGACGCAACCAATTGGAACGCGTTACCGCTCTATACTCATTTAAAATATCAGTTTTTCTTCAATATCACTTGAGTCAAAGCTTTTACGAGCTACTTTGTTGTATTTTTTAGTCGCACGCTTTTGCAGAAAACTTCTATTTATGTTTCACATTTGTATATTTTACGGTGCAATAAGCTTTTTAAAGTTATGTTAATATTTTTTCTGATCATTTTTTTTCTCCCATTTGCAAAATGGTTATGTATTGGTCACATCTGTTACGGTTAACTGTAAAAACAGTTTAAAAAAAATACTGACCGGTAAACGTGCAAACATAAATTTTCTATTTAGAAAGACATTAATCTTAAGCTGCGAAGGAAATAGCCTATTTAATGTGTTGTTTTGTCAGTTAAAAAACAAAAAGTCATTTATATTTTGAAGTCTTAGATCAACCTGCCAGGAACTGAGATGTATTTAGCCTCTATAACTGATTTTTACAATGGAGCTGGACTTTAGTTAAAAATAAAACCTTAAAGCTTCAAAGAAGATCTATGCTCAATTAGGAACAAGCCGAGCTAAAAGACAACTTGTCCAGTTAACACAAGCAGCTATTAAATATTTAGGCAGAATATACTGTAATTTCATATGCCACCCCCTGTCCATCACCCTCCCCTTCTTGCACTGAATTTGGGTCGTGATTCAAATGTTCCACTGAGAAATGGAGCGCTTACTCAAGAAGCTGATTCATCACCACTTCTCACTGATTCCTATGCCACCATAGATGAATTCATGTGTATTAGCAATTAATACTCCTCCATTTTATGCTGTGTTTGTTCAGAAATAGCTCTTCCGTAAAGTATTAAAGTATATTTGTATGTATAGGTCATGTACATTTGATAAACTGACAAATGTTAAGCTTTGTGTTTTAGCATGGTCTACAGCTTTAATACGCTTTTATACACATGTGTATAATAACAATCAGATCAAGGTAGATGACATATGTTTTAAGGCATTAACAGGGATGATATATTTTTTTTATTGATGTTTTATTTATTTTTTATAGTCAGGTTTTTTTTCTTCAGATTTTGTTTGAAGAATTTGCCAAAATATTTTTTTTTCCTAATTTGTGCACAGACAACAAAAGTGAAAGGTGAAAATTTGATTTGATAAATAAAACGTGTTTAATACATTTCAGATATTTTTGAACAAAGGTAAATACATCAGAACACTGCAAAACTAATCATTTCATTACTGATTTGTTGTTATTCAATTTCTTTGAAAATATTTTAAACTCAAAATTAAAACAATTTAATTTTTGTACATTTGTAAATGTTTATTTTAGTTTATTGTGGTGATAACATATTTTTAAGTCATCCAAAAATATGTATTTTTGTTTTTACAAAGTAACAATACTCACTAGCAATGCCTACTATTGATTACCTCCAATTAGACATTATATTGGTTAATATTTTCTCCAATTAACACATAACTGCAACCGTGGATTTTCCCGGTTAAGCTTCTCCTGACTATAAAATTAAATCCTTTAAAATACATTGTGGCGTTTTAGGGGTTTAATAAGCCTACCCCCCCCCCCCCCTCTTTTAAAAAAAATTCATTTTAAAAATTTGGGTAAAAGTCCTGATACTGGTTCAGTCCAGTACCAGACATATTACATTATTATGGACTCTAAGTCCATATTACTCAGCTCCACACATCTGGTCGCTAAAATAGAAAATGAGGTGAAATGTAGCGGTTTCTCAATAAAAGCATCGTGATCTGTAATTACAGCCAACCAATAGGAGACGCCCAAAATAAGACTAAGAGAATGTAACTTTCTTCTGCCGGGACTGTCTCTTTCAGACTCACAATGAAATCAAACCATTCAGTTGGGGAATTATAATGGATGCACTATTTCTACTTTTTTTTTTTTTTTTGGGTTTTCCTTCTTCGACCAATCGGTTCGTTTGAATAGAAAACACGCGGAGAGCTGGTTACAACAGAGGAGCGCGCATCGCGCAGCGCAGGGGGTTTTTTTGCGCACGGAGAGGACGGAGCTGCGACACTGGCGAGGCGAAAGGCGCGACTACAGCCGATGAGATGCGGTGAAAAGCTCCACTTCTCTGCCCCCCTCCAACCTCCCCAGGCTTTTTATTTATTTATTTTTTAATACCACGGAGTGCCACGGTAGACGGAAATTAAAAAGGAAACGGGTCTAAGATGAGTGCGGTCCAGGCTGGAGGCGGAGAGAGGGTGGATGGCGGCAGAGGCAGCCTCACCGCCAACAGTGGCGGAGGCGTTAGCGGCTCCCCGAGGCTCCATCAGCGCGTTCAGTCCCCCAACAGCGGCAGCCGGACGAAAGAGAGCAGAAATCAACAGCAGCAGCAGCAGCTCCAGCAGCAGAGGCATCATGGTGGGTCGATGCTGAAGCAGCCATCCCACAATGAGCCAGCTGACGTCGTGAGGCGGGCGCTGGACTTTAAGAGCCAAGGCACTCAGTGCTACAAGGATAAGAAATACAGAGAGGCGATCGGCAAGTACCACCGCGCTCTGCTGGAGATCAAGGGGCTGTGCAGGGTGCTGGGGGATCCGGACCCCGGCCCCAAGTCCGCGTCCACCCTGCTGCCGGCCATCAGCAAGTCCAGCACGCTGACGGACGAGCAGAAGGGGGCGATGGAGAACGCGGAGCTGGAGTGTTACAACAGCCTGGCTGGTAGGAGACGTTTTACTGTCACAGCGATGCTCACTCACTGATGTCATTCTACTTCCAAATGTTTCACCAAAGAGACGTCAAAGAGTCTCTTTCGTGACGGTAAAGAGACGTGCTGTTCCTCTGTCATTGATCATTTCATACACAAACAGTAATTGAGTACCGAAAATGCTGATTAGAAGAAAAAAATCCCCACGTCGTTTTTGCTCCCCCTCTAGTGCAGCGCCCCTATGCGTTGCATACAGTCCATAGCCACTTTTTGCGCCACTGAATGTACTGAAATTTGCAATAGCAAAATTATATATATATTTTATTTAGTGGATAGGGCACCAAACGGTTTCCAGCCCGGGGGCCCCTCATCCTTGCAAATCCGGCCCTGCTCACAACCCTCTTTCTTAACATGCCCTGTGAGTCGGGTTAACAAAAACAACCAATCATAATTTGCACTTTGGAGGGAATGCATCATTACGTACATGAAAGACGAAAAACGTTCAAATGCGACCTCTCAATGTCTTTCTCCGTTCCAGCTTGCCTGTTGCAAATGGAGCTGGTGAACTACGAGCGGGTGAAGGAGTACTGCCTGAAAGTGCTTCTCAAGGAAGGGAAGAACTTCAAAGCCCTTTACCGCTCCGGAGTGGCCTACTACCACCTGGGAGACTACCAGAAGGCCTTGTACTACCTGAAGGAGTCGCACAAACAGGAGCCATCAGGTCAGCAGTCATAGTACTGTTTTTGAAATGGGGGGAGGATAGATGGCACACCAACCTGGGCGGCAAAGCTCAGGGGGCCCTCTGCTTGAAAAAAAAAACAAAAAAACAAAAAGTAATATCTCAAAGAAAATTTCTGTTGTTTATTTGCATGTTCAGTCAGTGGAGGACGCATGTAGGTTTGAGTGCATATTTTTTTATTCAGGTAATTTCAGGCTTTGTCAGTAAAATAGTAATGAATTAGCAGATTGACTATAACTCAGTTTAAAAAATCGATGAAATATTTCAAAGTGGCAGATTGGGCTGCTTCTTCCAAACCCAAACATGGTCCACACAAATCCTCGCCGTCGCTCCTCCGAGCGTCACGTCAAAGCTAAACTCTCTCCGTGCGTGGGCCTGGAAGGATTGCGTCGGGTCGTAGGAGCCGGTACCGTCTTGCAGAAATGCTTTCTGCGAACAAGGCCGGGCAGGCACACGGGGGAACGAGAGGCAGACGTTGAATGCGTGTGCTGGGGAGCTCATTATGAATCAAGAAACTCTGTCATGGCTACAAGCATGAAACTCTGGCGACTCTGGGAAACGAAAGCCAGGCTGGGATTGTCAGCAATCATTTATACATCTAAAGTAGACTGTGCTGTGGAAGATGCTACGCTGTTGTTGTCACTCCTAAAGTTAATCTGTGGGTAGAAATTCTTCCAATGAATTAAATTTCAATCATTTAAACTTAGGAAGGTCTTCAAAATCTTTTTAGCGAGATAATACATAATCACTCAGCTGATTCAGTTTAAAGCAGATCATGTCTCTCCTGCAGTAATCAACCTTCCCTGTGTCTTTGTTCAGTAAAAATTTACGTCGACTGGACATGCCAACGGCCAACGGCTAGAGCAAAGTGGATTTCTGCATTTAGAAACAACTCCGATTTCAAAAATGTCGTCGTAGTTTATGCAAACAGATGTTAGATGACAGGAAATGGAGGTTTGGCAACGGTGCGCCATCAGTCACCTTTCTGTGTGAAGCATTGCACTGAGGATGGAACATGCAAGGCAGTTCCCGTCAGAGGAAAGGGGCTTTAGACTGGCCATCAGATTAAACCTCCAGGACCAGTTAATCTCAGTTGAAGCCAAGAAACTCACTTGAAGACGCCAAGGAAGTTCATCAACTGTGGGTCTATCCCTTTAATGGCATTCGCACGCATCTTTTAATCTACATTTTCATCACTATTGAAGGCTGATTGAGGTTCTGCCGGAGGATTCCTCAACGGGAATCTGTTACGTCCAAAAAGGGCACAACATATTTGAGGACAAGTAGGCAGAAATGAGGGTTCAAAAAAATTATTTTATTTTAAAACTCACTTGAACTTTTCTTTTGATTCAGCTGCTTTGATTTTCTCTGGAGAAAAAAAAAAAAGAGACAGCGTTAAATACCTTCAGTTCCAACAGCGCCACAAATGAACGTGATCAAATTACCAAAATTAAGAAATTATCCAAATTTCTAAACATATCAACAAAGCCGTTCAACTAAAGTCTATAAAAAACAATCTAGAAAATAAAAAAAATAGACAAAAAATAATTATAATGTGCCCGAAGCACATGACATTGGCCAAAATGTCTGCAAAGTGAAACATTCACGACCATTTTCATGAGAAAATACATCAACAATTTTCCTTCCGGTTTCTCCACAGACACAAACGCCATCCGCTACATCCAGCTGACGGAGATGAAGATTCGCCGAAACGCCCAGAAGGAAAAGAAAGATGCGTCGTAAGCCGGCGCCTCACCTGTCATCAATTGCAGCCCCACTGTGCGCCACTCGGACCTTAAAACCTGCCAGAGGTCTTATGGTGTGAAATCATATTTGTTTTGCACAGCATACGGTTGCCAGTTGTTAAAACTTTGTTGTGTGGGTTGGGTTTGTTGTTACTGAGGTTCGGAATTTTATTTATTTATTTATTTTTTAGTTTTGTCCTTCAGAAAAAAAGAAACGACACCAAATGTATTTGACAAGAATCTCTACACGTTGTGCTTTAGCTCTTCTGAACCGATGCACTGCCAGTCCAAACGTTGCACATCCGGGCCCACGCCTGTGACAGAAACTGGAGCGACAAGTTCCGCTGTCAGTCGGCACGCCCTCACACCTCTCCCCTTACTTTGCTTATTAAAAAAAAAAAAAAGTAATTCAAATGTTTTTATCTTGATTATATCTGACGTGAAGGTGCTGTAAGAACACAGATGCATCACGAAGCACATGGTTATGGTACGACACCAGATACATATCATACACGTATGTAAATAGGCTCTTATGTAAAGTCCCGTGGAAATCTAAATGAAAAGGGAAATTGTATGTCTTTATTAATGCCAGAACAAAGCACATCACTCAACATTTACTGTATCTTAAAATTCCTTATATGTAATGTAATAGTATATGTGTAATAAACCTGTTTAATAATTACAAAGAGAGTTTTTCTTTTTTTTTTTTCACATTTATATGCATATAATAATCTGGGTAATGACTTTGAACATCAAGACGTGCTTCTATGAGGCAAATCACTCCTCCAAAATGTGTACCTGGTTAGACATAGACAAACGTAAACAGATTTTAGGGATTTATTTTGGTATAGTGAAGTAAGTGTGACCTAAGCCGTAGAAAAGTAAGGGAATACTGTAAACTTGACACTGTCCTGTACACCTTATATGTTTAAGGCTCTTATTTTGAAGTAAGAAAGGAAGTAGTTATTCAGGGTTTCCCTCAGTGTATTATAAGCCTGGTGGGCCACCAGGCTTTACTTGTACCTCCACAAGGCTTACCACTGCTTATTTATTGAAGTTTTTTTTTTTTTTATGTTTGCATTTTTAAGACTTTATAGTCGGTGTTCAGATATTAATCTTTCAACAACGTATAATTATTAAGTGATCGTTTCAAATTTCCTGTCAATTTTAAACATTTTTTTAACTCAAAAACCCGACGGGCCGCTCCAATCAGTTGCTAATCATTTGCGTAGCTTAAATTTTTGTAGTTCAAAAAGTGACACAAAGTAAATATAGCTTGTAAGCACTTTGAGAATATGAATACCATGACAGGCTAGCAGCTAACGACACTAAAGACTGATTTGCAAGTTCCTATTGCAGCTAAAGGGCTGTTTCACCATTTTATCAAAGCTTGTTTCTAATTGATCAGTTCAAAATCTACATAAACTAGTCACACCTGGTGGTCTGCACTGTTATCTTACAGAACGAAGGTCCTAGGTTTGAATACCAGCCTGGTTTCTGTATTAACAATTCTAACCTGTACTGTGTTACTGTACACTGATAGATAAATTTCCATGCTTTTCTTCCTCCATGTACTCATGGTGCACTCATACTTCCCCCTCGACTATGCTGCTCTGGGCAGAGAACCACTGACGATAGGTGTGGCATGTCCTTACACCATCTAAAGCGCGACAAAAAAGTAAACAAACGGTTTTATGTTTTTCTTCCAATTTTACTTGAGTCAGTGTTTTCCAGTGCAAATACAAGACACTCAGTAGCAGAATCGCCCCCTCCCCTCCAACAAACAATATCAGTAAACGGTATTTTCAGCTTATTTGTGCTCACATTTCATCCGAGAGCTCAGCGTCGCGTCACCTGCAGTCCAAACAGATGGGTATGGTACACATCGAACATGATCATGTTCTTCACAGTTCTGAGGGGGATTTGGGGGCTCGGGGAGGAGGCATTCGATTTTACACATGTATCAAGACCAGACGGAGCTCATGTAAAATTCAGGTCACTTAAACTGGAGAAAATAAATAAATAACTTGACGCTGCAGGGTGTTAGGACACGTTCCAGCTCTTTTTCTCAATTATTCATAACAGTTATGTTGCAGGTATTAAATAAATTAAATAAATAATAACTGGCATTATCTCATGCTTCCATTTTTTTTAAATCCCATATTTACTTAAGATTTGTAAAATGGTGAATTTATCTACACCCTTCCCCCAAATTATAACAGATTTTTTAAAATCCCTTTTTGAAGAAAGCAAATAATTTCTTCCCATTAAACTGGAATCCTTTTAAGGTAAACACTATATTAAAAACAACAACAACAAAAAACAAGAAAAACTGATTTGTGATGATAAGTGCTCGTTGGGGCAGCTACATTTCTTGGCAAAGACACTGTAAAAAAATATCCTCAATGTAAATACATAAAAAAAAAAAATTTAATTCCTAAATGAGCGATGAAGAAAGTGCAGCTTACAAACAAATGACTTGATGCTTTGTGCAAAGGCCGAAAGCCCCAGAAACATTCAGATAAAGCATTTAAGAAGTGTGAAAAATCAAGGCATACAGGATTGAAATAAAATAAAATAAGACACCAAACAAATCAATAAATGAAGTAGTTCATTAAAAATATTCAAATAATAAGAAACAAACTTCCACACATTCCTTGGGGCCTGCTTCCCATGTGGGCGAAACAAACTTTGCATTTCTGATCCAAACAATTTAACAGCAGCATAAAAGCACAAAGTTCTTCTTTCAGATTTAAGATTTGTTTCTCAATGTCTTTAATGGGACCATTAAAAAAAAAAAAAGGACCAAGAAACAATCAATGAACTTTTTTCCTCTGCTTCTTACAGTCACAACAATGTGGCTCTAAAGCAGACACAAGAGTGCTTATATCAAACAACAGCGCCCCCTATCTGTGGGACATGAAGCGACTGGTGAGGAAGGTGTACTCTGTGGAAAAAAAAGGGGAAACCATCCACCGCCAGTACCTGAGCGGGAAACAGACGGAGGAGAGGAGCTCAAGTGGTTTTAGAAATTATTTCCTGGCAATAATAATAATAATAATAGTAATAATTAAAAAAAAATCTGTCTTACATTCATGATGATTTTCAAAAGTGCACTTCAGTAAATGCACAATCGAAACCAAAGCTTAAAACAGGAGAGTAAAGCGTTGTGAAATGAGAACCTAAAGCTGACGAACGTGACACGAAGGGGCTTCCGGCTGTCTCTAAAGCCAGACATTTCACAAATTTTAGATGACAAGTTTGATAAATATTTACCAAAATACAGTTAAACTAAAGCAAGAACTAGAACTAAACTTTATTGCAAGTTTGACTGAATGGTGTAGAATGGGGGAAAGCTTAACTCAAACTCCTAGAGTGGTGACAGTCCTCCAGTTAGCGGAGGAGCAACATGAGTCCATGAGTCAGGACCAGAATCCTGGATGATAAGGAGAGTCTTTGGGAAGGCTGAACTCCGGCCTGCACAGAGGGACCGTCCCGTCCCGGAACTGTCCCTCGTCCGACTCATCCAACAGGTTTGCATTCCTGCGGGGTGAGAAGGGAGTCGGGGCCTCCATGGGGGTGGGCAGCACCGTGGAGTCCCTGCCGAACTCCACGGTGGGCGGAGTCTCTGTGCTGGAGGTGTAGGCGGGCGACTCACCGCTGCCCAGTGTTTGTCCGTTGGCCCTGACTCGTGAGTCCCCCCAGAACATGTCGCACCGCGGCCGCGGTGAAGGGCGAGGCCGAGCCACGAAGTCCAGGGTTTTGGGGCGCTCTGGGGCGCAGCGACGGCGGGGGGTTGGGGGGAACACCACGTTGGGGTCGGGGAGCCGAGGAACCTCAAGAGAGTCGTCTTTTAAACCCCTGAAGCCACCTGCTGCTGTTAAACCAGAAAAAACAGATTATTATTAACACACTGCCAGACTGGAGATTAGTCCGTCCATCTCTGTGGTCAAGTGACCACATGTTACTTTCAGTTGTTATTAAAACATTGTATATATCAAATATGACTTAAAAGAAATTTGACTTTGTAATTTAAAGCCTTGAAAATAGGTCTCTGTCTCTTTAAAAATCTCCTCCTCATAATGAAACTCCGCCTTCAGGAACTCATCACGACGTTAGCCCTTTAATGAATTTTATACAAGAGTTGCGCTGAGAAGTGGCTCGTCTAATGAACTCAGCTGATTCTCATTTCCACCAGGTGTTTGCTAATTGCTGCTGGCTAGTCTGAAGGAGCTGAGAGAAGGCTGCTCTGTGAGGCGGAAGCTCAGAAGCTTGGAAGCTTTAGTCCTGAGGAGGAGCTGCACCTCGAAGGCGCTGCGAGGTCCTCCCAGGTGTTCTCCACTGAATGGTTGCCATGGAGATTAAAGGATTTCTCAAACATGCATCAAAGAATCAAAGTAACACTACCTTATTTTGATGAGGAAATAACGTTATAACATGAGGTAAAGCAACAAAAAAAAATAAAAATTTGCTTTACAAAATACTGCCCCTTTACAAATATGTGGGAATGCTGTATTTTTATTTCCTCTGCGAGGCATATCTATTTACAAACAACCTAATAGGACATGAAATTATTAAATTTAGATTTATACAACATAAAATGGGATGTCACGCCTTTACCCGCACTGTCCAAAGCTTTCTTCTCCGGCAGCGGCTCCAGTGAACTGGAAGGACCATTCTTTTTGATGGCTCCGTCCGACGGGGTCCTGCGGAGGCTCCGCGCGGAGGGCGGGACGCAGGGGACGTGTGTGGGCGTCAGAGACTGCCGCGGGTTCCGCTTGAAGCTCTCTATGTGAACGTTGACCAGCGAGTTGACCACCGTTTGGACCGGCGCCCTGCGCTGCGAGAGCGGAGGCAGCGCAGGCGCCCGGGACGCCGCCGAGGCGGGCCTGCAGATCAGCAGCTCGTCGCTGTCGGAACGCAGCAGTGAGTGGGTGGAGTTGGAGTCGGACACCGACGATAAGGACAGGAGAGTATACGAAGAGGGCAAACCTCGCTCGGGCAGGGAGGGGGCCGAAGTCTTGAGCGGGCTTTCCCTGTGGAACAGCCTGCGGGTCGGGGAGCTCGTGCTCCGCCTTTGGCCGGCGGTTCTGTGGAAGAAAGCGTCCCATCTGGATTTGATGCCCTCCTCGGGCTGGGCCAGCGTGAGCAGGTTACAGCCCAGTCCGACGGCCGCCAACAGAGCCCCGCAGCCCAGCAGGACCAGCTCAGACCGCCGGCCTCCCCCGGGGCTCTTCCTGCACGGCGGGGTTCCGGGAATCTGACCGCTGAGGCAGTACTCATCTTCGTCGTGTTCGATGGAGGAAGATGCGTGGGCGTCTTTTTGGAAGGGAATGCAGAGGTAGGACTGGCCAGGACCTGCGCCTGGCTCTGTGGTGAAGCAGCAATCTTCATTTTCTAAAAAAAAAAAAAAAAAACTTTATCAAAAGTCATAAAAAGGTAAAAACAAAACCATTAATATGCATAAATTATGGTTTCTTTTTTTTTTCTTTTACATTTTACAACCAGAAACGGCAATGTTTTTCATTGAATTTTTTCATGACAGACCAACACATCGTTGTGCATAATTGTGGAGCAGAAGAAAAAATAATCTGACTTCCAAATCTGAAAAGTGTGGTGTACGTATACACCACACTTATATATATATATATACAAATTTGTATTTTATGTGTATATGAGTCTTTAGTAGTGTGTGTGAGACAAAACATAGTTTTTGTCCTAAATGGCCCCTCATAGATTTTTGTTTTCTCCACAAGCGCTTGTTCGTGGTCAAGCAGCTGCAGACACACTTGTGGGTCACCAACCGCAGCAGTGTTGGGTTGATGTGTCTCTGTTATGTCAACAACTTCATTTCTCAGGCCAACTCAAACCAGCTGAGACGTTCCTGCTGACCTGTCTCCAGGAGGCTGGGCACACCAGGCACAGCCGGACTGTGTCTGGGAGATCTGCGGAGGTTTGGGGCGCTGCAGGACCGCTGCCTGCTGCCCTCGTGGGGAGGCTTCACACTGTGACGGACGAGAAAACCATAAGTTGTCTAACTAAAATAAAAAAATTTTTAAAAATTAAAAAATCAAACACCAATTCAAAATGAATAATTAAACGGACTTCAAGTGGATTTGATTTCAGGTTCTCTCACCTCGCGTCTGCGCTGTGCTCCCGATAAATGCCACAACCGCGGGAGCGGCCTTTTTTTCTCGAGCCCTTTCTCTCCAGCTCTGTGCAGCCCTCCCCGGGGGTAACTGAACAAATATTAAAAATTTGATTCACATATTATTAAAAGTTAAACTTAAAAGTTTGTGTCAAGACAAGCTTCTATAATTTTGCATGATATTGTATGAATTCTGACTTTTTTCAGAATAGCCATAATTCTGACTTTCTTATCAGAATTCTAACTTGAGTCTCAGAATTCAGAATTTTTCTCAAAATTGTGATTTTCTCCTCAGAATTGTGACTTTGTTTTCAGAATTCTAACTTGAATCTCAAAATTCTGAAAATTTCTCAGAATTCTAACTTGAATCTCAAAATTCTGAAAATTTCTCAGAATTCTAAATTGAATCTCAAAATTCTGAAAGTTTCTCAGAATTCTAACTTTAAACTCAGACATTAAAGTCAGAAAAGTCAGAACTCTTTTTTTTTTTCAGTGGCCCTGATTTTCTCCCGTATGATCAGTGCTGTCCTACATGCTATCAATTCCAGTTTTCTTGCTTTAAAAAAACAGAAGCCTTGTCCTTACGCTGGATGGCTCGAAGGCGCGGCAGCATGAGCGGGCTGGTTGGAGGGCTGGAGCCGCTGCTGAGCAGACTCCTCCGATGATCGTGGGACGGAGACGCCTGCACCGTGATTTTGTGCTGAAAATCTAAAGGACATCAATGGAAAACCCTTAGCTTCCATGACAGTGCCGAAGTTAACAGAGTAAAAACAGCCAAATAAGAAAAACTTGGTCCTTCGAAGACGAAACAACTTAACTTTTGCAACCCATAACAGAACTCTGGTGCTAGTAACTAAGGAAGAACCTTCAGTTTGTTGTGCCATGGATTGTGGAGCGCTACATTTCCAACAGCCTGCAAAAGTATTTACACCCCTTTTAAAGGTGGATTCTATTTACCAGTACAGTGACTTGAGAATGATTTATTTATATAAACAGTTTTATTAAAAAGGGTTAAAAAGTTACTTTCACTTTTACAATTGCATACAAAAAAATCCAACAATTTACATCATCCTGGTTATCAGCATCATGCTGTGCGCATGGCTTTTATAAAAAGGAATCAGGAATTTGTGTTTGTCATTTGTCAAAAAGTGAAAAGCTCCAGCAGTACGAATACTTTCGCAAGGTTGCCGTAAATATACAATCACATATTGTCACCTTCCTAAAATAATGGCCTTAGTCATTTTTTGCCAAAAGTTATTTTAGCAAAAATATTTTAAAAAAAAAGAATCACAACTTCTTTATTCCTCAAAGCAAACAATGCTTCTTATAACATGAATGCACCCTTAAAACACACTAAAGTTAGTGGCTGTTTTTTCATGTTCCTCAATATCTTTGCAAAGCACTGAACATATCACAGTGTTGAGTTAACCAATTTCTAATACGTGAACTATTTCTCAAGGAAACATTTTTATTGTAGCTGCAGTAGTTAGCTTTAGGTTTTCTCACAAGCACATTTCGTCTCCTTTTGTACGTTGATGCTTGCCAGATGTTTGTACCTGAGGGCAGGCTGATCCTGTTTCCATCTTTGAGTTTAAGGCGGTTGCGGCGGAACTTGCCCTGCCTGCTCTCCACACGCGGCTTCTCCTGGTAGAGCTGGTGGATGATGATGTTGAGCTCCCGCTCCACGATGTGGATCTCCCTTTCTGCCAGCTCCTGCTCGCGCTTCCTCAGTGCCTCCTCTTGGCACTTCTGCTGCAGCGCAGCTTGGGTCAACTCCTCCTCCCACGATCGCAGCTCCTGATGGAGAAAGGGAGGAGAAATAAACTATGAGTGACATGTAATCACATCTTTAGTGTTTTTGCACATCATGTGCAAAATGTGGAGCACCACAAGGCTCAGTCTTTGGGACCTCTTTTTTTTGTTGTATACTTTCAGCTTGGGCCCAATAATATGTCCGGTTTTCTTTACGTGTCTTATTGTTTCTATGCTGATGATATACAGCTCTGCTATTCTACTGCTCCCTATCTGCATAGCCTGTCATGAATGCTATGGGTAGGCATGGACACCAATGACTGGGGATAAACGGCTTTCCTCTATCAGTAAGCTGTTTCTATGTCATTAGCACATTGAGAGGTGTGAACATCAGGTTGATTGGCAGCCCTAAGACCCTCTGGCTCTGACTGGTTGTTTTTGAATGGAAGCGGTGCATTTCTTCAGATGGCAATAGCAGCCCAGGGAAGAGGTGGAGGAGCTCGATCTTTTAATAGATTTTAAAGTACTGTCACAAGATGGTGATAGTTTTGACAAAGGTTTTATCTTTAGATTTCCTTTTCCAGTTTCTGACATATGAAAAGTGCTATATAAATTAAGCTCACTTAACTGTAGTCTATCAGAAATCAGGTATAAAAGAATGACATTTTTTGTTTGTTTGTTTTTTTTCTAGCTCTTCTCATCACCTTTTCCTTGGTCCTAAGCTGATCAAACATTTCCTGGATCTCCAGTTTCCAGTCATCCTGCAGGGAATGAAAGGACTCTGCTGGCATTTCGAAAAAGCCTGATTCCTCGATGGCCGTGAGCTGGTCCAGGATAGTTGTGAACAGCGGCCGAGAGTGAGGATCCGGGCTCCAGCAGTCTGTAAGAAAGAAGAAAAACATCATTTTAGATATTCTGTTAGGTTATTTCATGGCATATTTCTGGGGCTAAAAGTGCACCAGTTAATAAAGTGGGATGGTATTTATTTAGTTTTTCTACTTACTCTCCATCAAACGTGCAAAAGGCTCGGGACACGTGGAAGGAATGGGCAAAGCCAGTTTGTTCATTGCCACTCCGTAGGCTACGGCGAGACCGTCGATGCTTCGAAAGGGAACTTCTCCGGTCAGCAGCTCCCACAGCAGCACGCCATAACTGCCAACGCACGAGGAGAGAAACGCAGAGAGACTTGTGATTACGGCATGAAAATTGCACTTGATCACTCAGGATACGTGGGATTTTCATCATACTGAGTAGGAATACATGAATGTTAAACAGCGTGCTCGCTGAAAGAGACTGGGCTGTCAAGAAAGCCACATTACTTTGGTAAATGTCAAAACAGGATCATTCTGCACCCCACTCGTGTAAATACCGAGCGGAGACGGAAAAGGTCAAGATCAGAGAGTGAGTGTGTGAAGCAGAGCAGCGTGTCTTTTGGCAGATAAAAGAAGAGCTTACAAACAAATTAGCAAGGACTCGTGTAGGAATGCACCAGATTCTTTTGACACTGTAGCAGCTTTGATATTTTAGCTCTTAAAGGTACCACTAGTATCTAGTGTGCAGTTCCACCAGGTGTTTGCTAATTGCTCTGGGCTAGTCTGAAGGAGCTGAAAGGGAGAGAATTTTTTTCGTTTAAAATGTCGACAGGTTTTGACATTTGGAAATTTTCTGAGTTTCAGAAGTCGACAATTTCCAAAATGTTTTTCTAGAAAATGTAGTGTTTCTAGCAAATTTGCGACTTTTCAAACATCGCCATTTCCAATTTTTTTTCTGGAAAATTTCTGAGTTTAATCTAAAAATTTCAGAATTTTTCTGGAAAATCTTCAACTACACAAACTTAGAAATGTTCTTGCTTTTTTCCCCAGAAAATTTCAAAAATTTTTTGGGTGGAAATTTACTCCTTCTCTTCTTTTTTCAATCAACAATGGACTTAGCACACTGTTGCATAAATGTGAATATAAAATAAAATTTTCATGGATTTTCTTCTTTCATGGATTCGTTTTCTATCCCTCATTAAAAGCTCTGTGCAGCTTGGTTTTTTGTTTTTTTTTTTGTGCTTTTTTTTCTGCAGGGGCTCTCCTTCCTCCGCCCACCTCCACACGTCGCTACCCTTGGAGAACGTGGATGAGCGGATAACCTCAGGAGCCATCCAGGCGTAGGTCCCAGCGGCGCTCATCTTGGTGGTGTGGTGCCACTCCCGGGCCAATCCAAAGTCGGTTATCTTCAGAGTCTTGTTGCTGAGGTCCTCCATCTCCACCCTTTCGAGGATCAAGACTGGGTGCGGCAATGGTGGAAGTGGGGATGTTGGATTGGTGAATGGAAATGAGTTTAGAGGTAGTGGGTGGGGCAGGAGGGGTTGCGTGCAGATTGGTGGGAGATTAGGGTGGAGGGTTTCAGGTGATCACCATTGGGATTTGAGATGAAGCGGTAGCATGAGTCCCGTGATTTACCACAACAGCAATTAAAAAAAAAACAAGAGGGGGTGAACAAAACAGGGTGTGGTTGTTGGAAGGCCAGGATGAAAGGATACAAAAGATGAAAGCAGAGAAGAGAAGAAGAAAGAATAAACAGTAAAAACCAAGCTACTATGAGCTATGACAACAAAAGCAATCCAGAGGAGAAAACCAACTCTCCGTTGATCAATGCTAATGTATTCCCCCCGTGCTTTTACAACCCAACGTCTCATACAAAGCACCAATTATACAGTTTAACTCCTGAAATAGCCTGTTACAACAAACCAGTTTTGCTCTAATGGGCAATGAAAAACACTCCCCCCATCCGGACGTGCCTGGAAAAATCCTGAACACATGCTCCGAGGCCTCTCCTCTCAGCTCCACAAAGCCCGGGCCATCTGCTGCGGCTGCACCAGCCCGGCCCAGGAGGGCAGTGTCTAAGGGCTGCGGTGCACATCAAGCGCCTCTTCATCTGCCCATCACGTCACTGTGACGCCGTGGAGATGGCGTCTGCAGAAAGTCTACCCACAATATGGGGCTAAAGTGAACCCTGCTGGTAAGCAGCTGAGTTAAAGGGACAGTGTTATGTGTTTCCCAGCCACATGGTGATATTTTATAGAATAATCAAGTAACTGTGTTACCTTCGATTCTAAAAATGCTGTTAAATATGACTTAAAAGAAATTTGTCTTTGTAATGTAGGGCCTTGAAATTGGACCTCTGTCTCTTTAAAAACTCCTGGTCTTCCTGAAACTCCGCCTTCAGGAAGCCATCACAACATGGCTCCTCTATTAACTCCTTAACAACGTTTTTCCAGGTGATTGCTAAGTGCTGCAGGCTAGTCTAAAGGAGCTGAGAGGGAGCGTCACGGGGGATGGGAGTTCTGTAAGGCAGCAGCTCGGAAGACTCATCTCTTGAGCTCGGTCCACTCAGGAGTTTTGCACAGCTGAATGGTTGCCATGGGAGATTAAAGGATTTCTCATTCCAGGTATGTTTTTGATGAGGAAATAACATTCTAACACGACTCACAGCTGTAAAAAGGTCAATTTTACACACTACTGCCCCTTTACGTAAGGCTTGACTGCAGATGTGGTCACTTCCCTCGCCACCCCAGATAGGCCAGTCATGCTTCAGATGTGTGAACTCGCTGTAACGCACAACCTTTTGGATAAGACGGGTTGGTATGGAAATGGCTGTCATAACTATAAAAAGGATTTACAAAGACTATTTTGGGGAAATAATGGTAATTTCAAGATAAAAAATGTGAGTTTAGAAACATTTTTTGGGGGAGAGTGGGAAGATCAACAGTCTGTCATGGTTATGTTGGATTTCATCCTCTATTTCACATGTTTTAGATCTGATGTAACTAAGGATGGGACAGCAGGTGTGAGTGAGCAAGACGTTCAGCCTGACTCTATTACACCAGTTCTGTCAGGAGAAATGAGACAAAATTCCATCAAACTCTTTCGAGGAGCTTATAAAAATGTCCATTGCTTGCTTGTGTTTGTCAGTTAGCAAACCGAAATAGGCCTGCTAATACTGTCAATCAGAAAAATCAATATGGGTATCTTATACAGTGAATGAAAATATCGAGTTTCAACTGTTTATAAGTGAAGCAAGAGTTGGACTGAAAGTCAGCTTAAACGCAGGCAAAATACATTTGAGGAAACAAGGAATCCATTAGAAGACTGTAAAACACAGGTACAAAAAATAAACACTAACATTTCATATGCTAAGACTTCCCTAATGCAAGCATTTAGAGGCTAAAGTCAAAGGCAGAAGCAAAAGTGAACCTTGGAAAGAGAGGTCAGCCTCTGGCCACTTGCTTTCGTAAGCTCAGGAAGGTTTGGGTTTTCCCCACGAAGTCCAGCATGACATCAAGTCTGAGTGACTTTGAAAGTGAAGCTCCCGAGATGATCGCCACAGAATCAGCCAATGGCAGCCGGGGGCCTAACTTCACACATTGTCGGAGCAACCAATGAGGAGGCCGGGGCAGAGCGCTGTGCAAATCCTCAGTAATAGGCTTGGGACTTACAGGATCCAATTGGGCAAAATGCAAGATTACAACAACTCCACAAGTAAACATGCAAACTCCTTTTCCTCCTGATTGACTTCTGAAGCACATATGCTCTAACCATGTAATGATAATAAAAATATAATACAGTAATAGATTTATTTTACACTTTAAAGGTGCATTAAGAAATTTTTTTTCTTGGGGTAAAAAAGACCGGTAGATCAGAAAGAAAGTCTGTACAAGTGCAGATTAGTGTATAATTGACTGGAGTTTCATAACTGCTTTTTCCGCACCCGTTCTATAACCGTGAAACATACAAGAATAGTAGCACAACACAAATGGGAATGTGGTATACACTGCCTGGCCAAAATAAGTCGCCACCAAAAAATGGTCACACTCTCTAATATTTTGTTGGACCGCCTTTAGCTTTGATTACAGCCCGCATTCGCTGTGGCATTGTTTCAATAAGCTTCTGCAGTGTCACAAGATTTATTTCCATCCAGT
>CAEGAD010015205.1:0-11742 GCA_903067055.1 Poeciliopsis paucimaculata
TCCTCCACATCGAGAGGAGCCAGTTGAGGTGGCTCGGGCATCTGGTCAGGATGCCTCCTGGACGCCTCCCTGGTGAGGTGTTCCGGGCACGTCCCACTGGCAGGAGGCCCCGGGGAAGACCCAGGAACGCCTTGGGATTTCTCCGGAAGAGCTGGAAGAAGTCGCGGGGGAGAGGGAAGTCTGGGCCTCCCTTCTTAAGCGAAAATTATCTAAATGTTTCCACTGCTGTCGCAAAAAAGCAGGCTGCCTTTACTAAAGTCAAGAAAGTGCTCCATTCCCGCCCTGGTGTTAAGTTTTCCCTTTTCTACCCAGCCGTATTACAGATAACTTTGCCAAACAGAGCAGTTTCCTGGGCTCTCTACAAAGACAAGATTCTCCTTGACTTTGTAGAGTCAAGAAGAACTGAGGTGTGTTGAGTACAGGTGTGTGACTTTGTAGAGAAGAATCTGAAAAATGTGGTGGCCCTGGTCTCTGTTTAAAAATTGACTCCATAATGTTTCTAGGGCTGGAGCTGTATCCCCAGAAGTTCTACTAATGCTACTGCGTCTTTCAAATGTTAGAAGAGGGGTAGCCATACTTACTTTTTTCAAGAAATGGTAACTCTTTGATGACTTCTATTTTCCATTTATTTATTTGTCTTTTTTTAAAAATTACCATTGATTTATTTTTTAACACTTTAATTTCCTTGTTCTGTTTTTTAATCATCTCTTATTTTATTTTATTCATTTATGTTTTATTTATTTTTAATGTATTTAATTTTTCTCTTTTTTCAATAGGTTCTATGTAGTATTATTAAGATACATCTTATTGTTTTATCACTAGTTACATTCCACAAGGAGGAACCTTTATTTAGCATACAGATTTCTCCAAGGACCTATGAAGGTCAGGCTATGGGTTTTTTCTTTTTTGTGTGTGTGGTGGGCTTTGCATATTCCATTTGGGGGGATGCTTTTTCGATTTTTTCAGTGCATTTTCTATGTTCTTCATGTTTGTTGTGTTTTTTATGTTAGAGCACCTCCAATTGTTTCATGCTTTCTTTCCCACCCGCTTCATTTTCAACCAAAGGTTCATATTGCTTGGTACACTTTTAAGTTATTTAACATTTCATTATGCATTCATCTTTGATAGGAGGGATCTCCAGTTTGTCAGCTTTAATTGTAAAGGGCTCAAATGCAGCAACATGCTACACCTTCACTAGCTGGCAAAAAACTTAGCGGTTGTGGGTGGGCTAAGTCTTCCATTCTTCTTTCTCTGGTAAGGCCAGAGGTACAACCATAGTTCTATATAAGCCAGTCCCCTTTCTTTCTGATCAAATTATCTTGGACCAAAATGACAGGTACGTCATTGTTACTGGGACAGTTCAGGGTCAATCTGTAGTGCTAGCTAGCATTTGTGCAACCAACTGTGATGATGAGGCATCCTCCTGTTTGCCAGATCTAACAACGCACTATTTAACAATAGGCAGGGGCCTATATTCATTATGAGAAAAAATTAAGAAATTTAGGCAGAAAACTTAGGCAGAAAATCTCACAGCTTGATAGTATGTATGCAACATTCAGTTCCCCAAATATTTATAAAGAGCACCTAGTATTGCAGTCTGAATTTGACATACTATATACACTGCTCAAAAAAAATAAAGGGAACACTTAAACAACACAATATAACTCCAAGTAAATGAAACTTCTGTGAAATCAAACTGTCTACTTAGGAAGCAACACTGATTGATTTTTGTGTGATTTTGTTGTCAGCACATTCAACTTTGTACAGAACAAAGTATTCAATGAGAATATTTCATTCATTCAGATCAAGGTGTGTTATTTGAGTTTTCCCTTTATTTTTTTGAGCAGTATATATATATCATGACCCACCATACTACAGAAGCCATGCTACAATCGAGTGCACAATTTTTTGAACATGGTGATAAAGCCAGCAAATTACTGGCACATCAACCTCAACAGACATCGGCATCAAGGCAAGTTCCTCAGGTTCAAACAGACACAGGCATGACAATGGACCCACTTCAAATCAACCTAACTTTTGAGAAATTTTATAAATCACAAATCATTTAAATTTACACCCTCAGTTGCAGAACTTGACAATTTATTTGCTAATATTCCTACAATTGAACAGCTCACTGTACTAACCTGGGGAAACCTATAACCCCATTGGAACTTAATGCAGCAATGTAGTCGCTCCAGGGAGGCCCTGGCAGGTATCCCTCAAAATTCTACAAAAGATTTTGGGATAAACTGTCACCGTTATTATTAAATGTGTGCAATAAAGCCTTTGCCTTGGGGATTTTGCCCCAGACTCTTCAGGCCGCCAACTCTCTACTTGTGAAAAAAGATAAACATCCTCTTTCTTGTTCGTCCTAATACCTCATAAGCCTTTCAAATGTAGATTTTAAACTACTGTCCAAAGTTGTTGCTAAGCGTCTCGAAGCGGTCCTACCCATTATGATTCACCCAGACCAGATGGGATTTATCCAAAATAGACACTCCTTTAACATTAGGCGACTTTGTTCCAATCCTTTCTAATTCCTTCTTTAAGTAGTTAGATGGTCTTATTTATGACTTTCTTTGGAAAGGGAAGACTCCGAGGCTGTCTGGACAATACTAACAATGATTTAAATCACTTGGACGGATGGCCTTACACAATTTCAGGTACTACTATTGGGCTATTAAATTTAATTGTGGAGCCTCCCTGCCCCATACCTGGTTAGATATGTAGACAAATTCTGCAAAACCTGTGTCTCTTATGTCCTGTTGTTTTCACCAATTCAATCTTCCACCATTGCATATTCAAAAAATTAAATATTTAAAACTTCTCTTAAGATCTGGATACAATTCCGGCATCAATTTGGCCTACAGACTTTATCTCCTCATAAACCTATTACAGCAAGCCATATCTTTACTCCCTCCCTTGTGGACAAAACATTTACAACTTGGTTTAATCTTGGCATACGGACCTTTTAGAACTTATTTCTCGATAATGTTTTTGCAACTTTTGCACAACTATAAGATAGATTTGCTTTTCCATTGCATCACTTTTTTAGATATCTACAAATTTGCAGCTCCACTCACAGTAATTTCCCCACTTTGCCCCATCTGCAGGTGGACTCTGATCTGGACTCCCTGCTTTTGTCCACTATTAGGCTAAAAGGCTCTGTCTTGATTCTGCATAATTTAATCACCTCTATGCGTCTCAAAACTTGTTTAGGAGTCTTTGGGAGCAGGATATAGGGGGTAACTTATCAGATGAGTCATGTATTTTGGTCATGTATTTTGGCGCAAAACATAAGACCTCAATTTGTGCTAGGCTATCTTATTCAATGCAAACTGGTGCATAGTGTGTATTATGCCAAATCCTGTCTCTCTAAAATTTATAGTTCTGTCTCTTCAGTATGAGCCAAATGCCAACAGTCCCCTGCAAATATCATCAATATATTTTGGCTGTACCCCCGGCTCAATATCTATTGGATGGAGATTTTTTTTATGCTATTTCAAATTTGGCTAGGAGGAATATTGACCTGAATCTCTTGAGTGCTTTGTTTTTTTTTTCTGTGGGCAGATGGCCCCCTTTGACTCCCTCTCAGGGAAGTACTCTGGCTTTTATGACCATCATTGCTAGGAGAGTAATTTATTCAAATGGAAAACAATGCTAGCCCCTTTGTTTTTACAGTGGCTTAGAGATATTCTCTATTTTCTTAAACTTCAGAAAATCAGGAGGACATTGCATGGCTCTTCTTAATATTTTACACTCACTTGGAATCCACTCAATACAAACTAACTTCCTCCATGCAAATTAGATATAATTAGTATTTGTTTGCTTTTCTTTTTTATCTATTTTTTTCAGATTTCCTGGAGGTGCCCTCCATTTCCCTTCTTGTTTCTCTTTCCTTGTTGCATATGTACATAACTAACTCAATGGAAATAGCAACACTGACATGCGTTATTTGAAAATTTGGTGGTTCTATTTCATCCTTACTTACTGTCAGAGGTGATGCTTGAAGCACTGAGTGATCATTCTTGCACAAGCGCAGGTCGAGTGCTAATGACAACAAAGTCACCTGTGACCTATTGGTGTTCTCAGTGTGGAACATGACACATGGCACTCAATCCCTCTTGTTTTTCTCACACGCAGGTGTGTCAAGTACAGGTGTGTGGTTGTGTGAAGCTGGTTGCTTCTGTGTATACCACTGTTCTCCAAGCTCCTTGATGATGGTAGCCCTGTGACCGAGTTTGGTCAGAGGTGCGGGTAAGTCTCGCCCTCCAGGAGTGACAGTAGTTATTTTTTTTGCCTTTACCAAACCTGTGGTCGCTGCTGCAACAACTGGTAAGCTTTGTTTTTCTTTTCTACAGCAGTAGTTTACTGTTCACTTTACTTTGCCACATTGCTTGTTGTGGCTCATTTGACTCACTGGTGTTTCTGCTCACACTGAGTTTGTTTATCTGACTCTCCAGTTGAGTTTCTCCTCACGCTGAGTTCATCTTTAGTTATTTATCGGACTCGCTGGTGGCGTTTCTGCTTAAGCTGAGTCCGTAGCCTCTATGGGGTTTTCCTACAACAAAGTCACCACTGCCGATTTCTGGTTGTTGGCATGCTAATCATGCTTTTCATCAGTATGATGCTTGATAATTTATGCTGCTCGACCTGTCTGGCTCCTCTTCAGCTTGACAAAGGGCATGACTTGTGTCCCTCTGGTCTCGGTATGGAACATCTCAGGGTGCTGTAGGACAACATTTGCCTGAATTGTAGCGCCATGCCCTTGTCGGTCAGGCTGGATCAGTCTACCAACTGGGCGGATGATGTGTTCCGTTGCTGCTGGGACAGGCAATGTGCAAATAGCCTAAAGTGGCTGCACCTTCGGTGCTGGTGAAGTGAGCCAGATGGACCAATGCAGGGAGGTTGTCCACAAGAGATGAAGGCCCTCCACCAGTCCTTTCAGGCTGATGGTGGTCGCAGCATGGCTCTCCCTTCTGAGCAGGATGAAGCATCGGTCAATGATAATCATGCTATTTCGGTGGAGGTCACTGGGACCCATTTCTATGAATACCTTCCAAAGCTGGGCTCCAGGCTTCTGGGTCTGATTCCATTGCCTCACAGGAGAATACGGGGGAATACAGCTCGAACAGCCCTTGCCCATTTGCAGATTGGTGTTCCTCAGGAACATACTGCAGTTTCTAGTGCCTTCTTTAGGCACAGTAGATCAGAGGCTACTTTTGTGGTTCCTCCCTCTGGGAACTACAGAGGGAGGAACACTAAGGCGTTTTCATGTCTGATAACACTTGGCAGGGCCCTGGCGGCCACGCAGGAGACACCCAGGGTTGGCATGAGGCAGACACCAGCGTTGCAGCCCAATGCCCATTGTCTGCGCCCTCAGTGACATTTACTGATGACCTTCTCTGCAAGGTCATCAGTAAACAACTCTGGGGCCCGCATGGATCAGATTGGGAACTCTCTCTCCCATCTGATGCTTTCACAATCCTCCCCATTGGAATCTGTTCCACTGGACCACTCGACCCAATGCCTTGCTGATGCATCTCTGCAGGCCTTTGCCCTTGTGACAAGGGAGTTTGGATGCACACTCTCCACACTGGATCACACTCGTCAGTTGGCACTTTGGTTGCTTAGGGTCCTTCACGGAGATACTTGTGCCCGTCTACTTCTTTCATTGAGCCCCAGGGTAAGAGATCGGTCCAAAGACCTGCTCCAGATCAGGGAAACCGGGCTCAAGACGAAGCTGGGGCCAGAATATCCCACCCCTTTCGAGCTGCACAGTCTGGCTGGCGTCCTCCCAGGCCTTCATAGGGCCAGGGGGCCCACAGATGATGACTTAGGGCCAGTGGTCGGTTATTTTACCCTGGGACAGCTCAGTTGTAGGGCTGCACACACCCTGGACTTGTGGGTGTTGTCCAACCTGTCCCGGGGGTACAGTATTCAATTCCGCTGCCAGCCACCTGCTCCTGGCTGGGTCAGGATGACTGTGATCCGCGACCCGGTGAAAGCACGGGCTCTGAAACAAAAAATCTGTACATTGCTAGCCCAGTGAGCTATAGTGCCTGCGGACTCCCTGCTGGATCCAAAGGCTTTAATTTCCTGTATCTTCTGGTTCTGAAGAAGACCAGGGGTCTACGTCCAGTCTTGGACCTCGGGACCCTGAATGCTGACCACCAAGGAAGTGTTGCAGGCACATTCCCCGGGCGATTGGCCCATAGACCTCAGAGATGCTTATTTTCATGTTCCAATCACTGCAGTTTCTTTGTTTTGCTTTTCAAAAGAGTCACTTCCAGTTCAGGGTTCTCCCATTCTGACTTTTGCTGTCTTCGTGGATGCTCACCCAATGTGTCGCAGTTGCCCTCTCCCCTCCAGATGTGGTTGAACAGCTTGAATCTAGACCCCACACGGAACATTCATCGTCTCAGAAGACTTTGAGTGGGGCAGAAGTGTCTTCTGTTTCTTTCCCAGAAGAGCATGAGGTTGTTCATGATGACAGAGGTCCCACTCTGTTCTGTTCCATGTCGACGGAAAGTTGTGTTCACGAATGCGTCATGGCAGGGTCAAATGGTCCCAGTGGCAGAGCAGGGAGCACATCAATATTCTGGAATTACGGGCTGTGCTTCTGGCTCTTCAGAGCTTTCTTCCGTGCTTGCAGGGAAAGCATATGCTAGTGAGGTCAGACAACACCACTGTGGTTTTTCACATCCACCACCAGGGGGGAAACAGATCAAGGAAACCGTTGTGCTTGACTCAATGGCTTCTGACCTGGACAGCCACAGAACATACCAGCAGATTTTCTGTCCCATCAGAAACCACTTCCAGGAGAGTGGAAGCTTCACCAAGAGGTGGAGGAGTGCCTCTGTAAGGTCTTTGGCAGGGCGAACGTGGACCTTCTTGCCTCAAGGGATGCAGTTCACTATCCCCTTTGGTTCTCCTTGGATGACACCAGCCCTCTGGGTCACAATGCACTAGCACACAACTAGCCCCTGACCCTCCTTAATGCCTTTCCACCATTCAATCTACTTTTTCAGTACACGAACTGAGGGTTCGTAGACTGAAACCTCAGTTCTCACTTAAGACGGAGTCAGGAGGGGCAGAGGTCTCTGTTGCTGGCCCCTTTCTGGCCAGTGAGGACTTAGTTTAGAAATTGTAGGACATTCTGGACTGGAGGGGCCATCTTACAATGGCTAATCCATGAGCGCCATCCACGCGACCAGACAATACGACCTGGTGCTGTGATAAAGGGCAGGACCCGGTGCAGTGTTCAGTCTCTGACATACTAACTTTCCTGCAGGCATTACTGGATCGGGGATGGTCTACGTCTACCTTGAAAATGTATGTGGCTGCTATTTCCTGTTGACATGTTGGGCTGAATGGTTGTGCAGTGGGCTGAGACAAGGATTTTGTGCTGTTTTGTAGAGGTGCTCGGCATTTGCACTACTCAACTACCCTGTGGCACCGGCATGGGACCTTTCCCTGGCTCTCACTTAAGACGGAGTTCCTTTTGGCAATGGTTTTTGCAAAGTATGTGGGACTTTGAGTGGGGCAGAAGTGTCTTCTGTTTCTTTCCCAGAAGAGCATGAGGTTGTTCATGACGACAGAGGTCCCACTCTGTTCTGAGGTCAGGGACCTCAGACAGAGGTCCCTCTGTCCCACTCAGACAAAGGGACCTCTGTTCCATGTCACAAGTGTGTGTGAATTGCACACACACTTTGCTGAGCCCTCGGTGCTGCCGGTGGGATCCTGATGTTACACTGTGGCCTGATGTAGCATTTATTCCTAAGGTGTCATTGACAGCAGGCAGTACCCAGCTGCTCCATCTTGCCCAGTTTGACTCCAGACGGAGTGGCCTGTTCGTGCTCTTAGGCATATATCAATGCCACGGCATCATTCCGAAAGACAAATAGGCTTTTTGTGTGATACGCAGGCTCACAGAAAGGTCAGGCACTTTCTAAGCTGCGACTTGCACTCTGGGTTGTGGATTTGATCGCTAAGGCTTTTGCCTTGCAGGACTGGCCACTGCCGGCAGGAGTGAAGTGCCACTCCACGAGGGGCATGTCGACCTCGTTTGCTGCCATGACTTCAACATGCTGTTGTACGTTATATGCTGTGTGCCTTCCTGGAAATCACCTAGTACCTTTGCTCGGTTTTACAGGATGAATGTGGCTGTGCTCCATCCCCTTCAAAGAATTCTGGAGCAGCTTACCTCTACATCACATTAGGATGAGTGGTGTCGTGGTTGTCCCTTGGATATTGCAGATTCCTCGTGACCTTGTTGACCTAAGTCATCCAGTGCTTGAAGCACCCCCTCTGGTGGTCAATATGAATGAAATAGAGCAAAACTACACTTCTATGAATCCCGGATGACCACCAGAGTGCTTGGTCACTTGGAATTTATGTTACCTCAATGTGAAAGGTAACATAAAGTTCACACCTCTTTATCATAAAGAAAGGTTTTTATATGTACAATGTAGTCAAAGTCATATGACTGTACAATTTGTTAAAAACCAAATAAAGTTTGAGAATAAAAAAATGACGTCCCAGAGCTCTATCCTAACGTAAGTCAAGCTGTTTGTCTATTACCTGAACTTTGGTTTATGTTGATGACTCCTGTTTTAATCACAGTTGTCAGCTCCTCAAAATGTTCTGGATGAAGAGGGATGGAGCAGGGTTCATATTTTAGAATAGAGGAACAGTCATTAGCTGCAACCCTAAAGGGGCAACCTCGAGCATCTACAAATGAAAGAGCAATGCAGGCAATGCCTAAAAGACAAGACAGAAAAATGGCATTATTAATTCCTAGATGTATAATGTATGCACAATATAAAACATATTTCAGGAATAAAACTGGATTGTTTATGGAATATAATAAGAATAGAATAAAATGTACTGTATTTTAGTTTTTACTATCCAAAGTTTTTTAGACTTTGGATATTACAGAGAAAGACACAAACTACACTCACGATGATACTGTAAGTTAAGACTTAGAATGTTGTTACCTTTGCCTCCTGTTCCCTGCCCTCCAGGCTTATTGTAGAGGTAGATATCAGAGTCAGCCAAGTCAGGGCTCAAATGAAAGTAATGCTGAAAACAGAAAAAAGGGAAAAAAAATTACAACCTTCAAGCTTCACCCAAAAGTGTCTTTCCAACACAATGATATTTCTGCATGTACTCAGACTTCTGGGTTAATTGCTCAATCCCAAAACAGACTCTTAGTACAACTACTGACCACTTTATTAGGTACCTCCAGAACTGCCTTAATCCTTTGTGGCATAGATTCAACAAGGTACTGGAAACATTCCTCAGAAGGTCTGGTCCACATTGACATGATAGCATCCTGCAGTTGCTGCAGATTTTGTTAGCTGCACATCCATGATGTGAATCTCCCGTTCCATCACATCCCAAAGGTTCTCTATTGAATATAGATTTGGTGACTGTTGAGGCCATTTGAGTTCAGTGAACTTATTGTCGTGTTCAAGAAACTAGTCTGAGATGATTCACGCTTTATGACATGTCGCATTATCCTGCTGGAAGCAGCCGTCCAGATGGTCATAAAGGGATGGACATAGACTATACCCCTTTATTGGCTGATTCCGCAGTTGGACAGGTGTACCTAATAAAGTGGCCAGTGAGCGTAGATTATTTTTTAAGACAGGCATTTGTCATTTACACTGTAAATTTTTATAACAATTTCCTATTTTTGCCCAGTTCATTATATTTAGAAAAATATGACTTGTTAAAAAAGTTCTGCAGTGCTACAAGATAACCTCTTTATTTGTCTCAAGGATTCACTTTTTTGCATTAAAAAGTCATATTCCCTCTCCTTACTAATCTTCTAACCTTCATGCTCTTTGTTTTTTCTGTCATGGACGGTCCAGAAAATAAGACAGGAGTTAGGGCACATAATTTTACATGATGCGATGTACCTTGAAATGGTGTACAGTAATGCTGTCAGTGTACTTCGGTATATGCAAGAAGATAAGCAGATTCTGTCTGAGGTAGTGAGCCAGTGTGGGCAACCAGGGAAGGCAATATGTTGGAAGATTGAAGGTCATAATTCCAGTGGGAGGAGATCCTGTTGGCTGGATAAACTAACCAGACAACATTTGGAAATATTTAATTCATTATTTGATTGCCTCTGTGCAAAACAAACATTGCATTTGAAATAATGTGAAATGTTTTTTGTGTAATAGAAAGACTAGGACACAGAAAAGCCAGACTACCTCCACATCAGCAGGAGTCAGCTTGCAGTTCCTAACAAGCATAACTGTTATGATGTCCAAGGTGGTTTCATCCAGGCGCTTCCGAAGCACTTTGACCAGTTCATCTGTGATTTCTGGACCTACACAAGAGATAAAAGAATGAATTACAATTGAAAACATACATCCTTCTAAACCTTTAGACCTCACAGTTGACAAGTGGCTCCAAAATTGACTGATGAAACAATGGAATCTTTTACACAATCGCTACCTTACAGGGTTTCCCCCAGTGTAATATCAGCCTGGCCCCCCACCAGGTTAAGCCAGAAATGTTTTATGTTTTTTTTATAAAGCCAGATTGCAAGTTTCTCTGTTGCTCTGAGCCTTTCAGTGGCGGAGCAGATTTATTCCTAAAAGATAGGTTTATAGAGGATGCATTTAAAGCTGAGAGAGCTAACACCACTGAAGTTTCCCTCAGCATGCATCGCACGCACCTTGGATCACTCCAAGGTGCATGGAGTGGTTCTATAGCGGTAACAATTTAAAATCTTTTAATTTATGTATGTTGAAACCATTCAATCAAATTTAGCAGCTTTGATCATCTCAATAAACAAATATCACATTTAAGTATCTGTGGTTTGTGTTAAAATATTGGCATTTATGGGCCCCTGCATAAGGGGGGCCTTAAGGAGCCTCTGACTTACTTTGGATTAAATAGAAGTGCAAATAAGTGATATTCATTTTAATTGTATTTTTTTTTATTTGTTGCTTTTAAGACTGGTTGTGGATTTAAATAGCGTTTCACTGCTGATGTGTTCCTGTAACACCCAGAAATATTTGTATATATTCTGTCTGCTTAACATGTTTTAATATAAAACATGGTGGACCACCTCGGCACCGATCTTATCATTTACAACATTATACCTGCATTTCCCACTCCATGCACCAGAAGCAGGATGTGTTTGTCTACTTGTCCTACTGGCCGAGAGCCTTCCAAAGAAGATCTGGAGCCCTAAAGGAAGATACAACAAATAAAAGACTGCCTTATTCAAGTGAGATTTAAAAAAAGTACAAGAACAAGTATCTGGATTAGTTCAGAAAAGTATTTAATTGTGGTTCTATAAGCATGTCTCTCCTTAGCGTTCACGTAGCAGACCTCACTTCATTTAAGCCACCTGCCCCTGACCTCCCAGAGTATCCATCACTCTGCGTTTCTGAGGTCTGAGGCCGGGGTCCAGATATTATCTTTACACCCGTCTTCCTCCAGAATGTGTCTGGCCCCCCGGAACTGCAGAACAGGACATTACCTGTCCGGATCACTACAAGAAAATTTACAAAAAACAGAAATACAAAATACAGCGGTCCTAATTCAAACCTCAGACTGATCCCCTGCCCAAAAGAAACCGCAGACTGAAAAACTTTCGGCTTCCAAATCCCTTAAAGTAGCTCTTTTAAATACCAGATCACTCTGTGCTAAAGCTCTATTAATTAATGATTTCATCACTGAGTATAATATTGATGTTATGTTTCTGACAGAAACATG